>JACEIK010002345.1:166883-177708 GCA_018107945.1 Datura stramonium
GTAGTGTCAGTTGAAAGGAATTCGGCAATTGAGGATAATAAGGCTAACCTCTTTCGGCAAGTTATTCTCGTCGTATAATTGATACGGCTTGTGCTCTCGTAGTAATTCGTGTTTATGTATGTTGTGATTAGCTTCTATGAGATGAATTAATATCGTGGTGTAGTATCCCTTGTCGTGATTAACTACATTCAACTTTGCCTCTCGCTAGAAGCGACATAGAAATTACTTGTTTGTTTTATTGCCATCTAAAGGGGCTAGTGATGTCTTGCTGCCATACCGAAGCCATAGAGACTTGTGGTTAGTTGTTGAGTGTTTCTTGTTAAGTTAGGCAGCATTGGAAGTAGCTTGACAATATAACTTTTTGTTTCGACGCCTATATATACAGTAAAGCTCGCCTATAGGTCGTTGGCGTACCTTGGGGCTAGAATCTTGACAATACATCCTTATCTTCGAGTTAGTAGGACTAGAATTGCCTAATTAACTAGGTGGTAGCTTGCTAGATGAATTACCTATTGCGAGTGATTGTATATCCTTACACGACTTACAGCTTGTCGTATAGGTCGCCCGAAAAACCAGCCTAGCTGTTAGTCATCTGATAGACTAGGTGATACCATAAATAGTGATCTTGTCAGCTGTCAAATATTGGGCCAACACCTTTGGCTACTCAGGCAGATGCCCATGTATATGTTGCCTAGAAGGGCTAAGTTTAAGAATATATGCCTATGGGGCTATAAGTTGCTTATATGAGCTATAAGTTATCTGGACAGACCATGTTGACGCCTATGGAGCTAGACCCTTAGTATTACAGTTCTACCTTCAGGTTAATAGTCGTTGTGGGCGCCTGTAAGGATATTGTGACTGACTGCTTAGAATCAGATCTAGTTATTAGCAGCCTTGTAGTCATTTTAGGCAAGGGAATCATATAGTAGGTCGTCGCGACTTTACTGATCGCTTATAAACCATTATTGTATCGCTATGACATTGAGATTATCTTCCTGGTCACTCCGGACCTCGCCCTTTTCCTTTCTAAGCTAGCTGATTTTATAATTGCTTTCACGACTATCTGCCAACTATGGAGATATAGGTTATGCCTGCTGACTGTTATATAGGATGTTACAGGGGCAAGTAACGGTTGTGTTAGGCCTAAGGGGCTATATTATGCTCACTGAGAAATATGTAGCAATATAAGTTAGGCTTGTCAGATGCAATACGGACTGCTCAAGGAGCGAAAGATAATCATAAAGTGCATATCGGCTATGTTATGCTCACAGAGCAATATGAAGTCTAGAGCGACTATATTGAGACCTGCAGAGCCACTTGAAGTTTGGTTCCCTTACCAACTTCCTTTATGTCTAAGTTGGCATTACTAACCTTCAGAAGAGCCTTGTGTGCTCGGGTTGCAGTTGCAGGAGCCCAGAAGGCGCAGATACAGTTACAGGAGCCTAGAAGGCTCAGATGCAGTTACAGGAGCCAAGAGGGCTCAGATACAGTTACAGGAACCCAGAAGGCTCAATGTACAAACGCAGGAGCCTCATGTGCTCACCTACAGTCACTTGAGGGGATTTTTACGAAGATACATTGATTGTCTACGGGGCTACTTATAGGTACATGTTGATTGCCTATATAGGGCTAGTTTCAGATAAACTATAGAATGCCTTTGGGGCTATAGTGGTACAGATAGAAATATACAGATTGGATTGTACCTGCCATGGCTTATGGGGCTAGGTTATTGCTTGATTGCTTGTACCTGCCGGGCTTATCGGGGGCCAGGTTAGGTTCTTGATTGTTTAACGTTTGTTAATATACAATTGTATAGATGAGCTTATTCAGCTTATTTAATGACTTTTTTAGCTGTTCACGTTCAGTTCTTATTATCAATTTCAATTCCAGCTTATACTACCTTACATAATCAGTACATATTGTACTGACACCCACGCATGGGGCACTGCATACCTGCCTGCAGGTTCAGACATACAGGTTTCGAGGCCTCCTTAGGAGCCGCTCAGATTCAGTAGATTGGTCAGCTCCCTTCCTCCGGAGTTGCCACACACTAGAGGTAGTTTGTCTTTTGTTGTATAGTTTTGGATAGTCCAGGGCCTTGTTTCGTCCAATATCTTACTCTTTAGAAGCTTGTAGACTATTATTTTTGGGTTAGACATGCGTCGTTAGCCGTATGGAGCCTAGTTGTTTGCCAGTTAGCAGCCTTGTCGACTTGTATATAAGTATAGGTGCATCTGTCTTCCTATCGAAGCAATTTAGACAACATGGTGGTCTTGCCGACCCACATAAGATGACGTTATTGTCGCAACTGTTGGGTTAGTTATTTTTGCGCAGGGATATGTTGCGGCCTTATCGGCCTAGGACTATGTTTTGAGCCGAAATATAGCTGTTTGTTTTCTTGATTATGTGTTGCTGGTATACACCAGAAGTGTATATGTCCAGTTAGGTCAGCTCAGCGTCCAGTATGGCATTAGGTGCCAGTTACGCCTCCCAAGGTGGGACGTGACATACAAATTATTAGTAATATTTTTTCATTTTTAAATATGTAATTAAATTTAATTATAATATTCATTATATAGGAACTTTCTTTTAATTTTTCTTTATTCTTTCACTTCAAAATTATCTGAAATATACTTGGTATGATAAATGCCTCATTTTTTTTTCATTAAGTAGGTGTTTGGACATGCGATTTTATCTCGTGATTTGAAATCATGAGATGAAATTAGTGTTTGGACATGTAATTTCATCTCATGAGATGAAATTCTAAATTCTTAAAAAAGCTTGATTTGGGATTTCAAATCATGAGATGAAGTTTTTCAAATACAAAATTTGACAAAATTCAATATTTTATATTTACTAATCATTTATTTTAGATATAAATAAAACTTGTTGTTCATATTATTATTCTTATCAACATTTGCTAGCCATTTATATCGGATATAAGTTTGCCAGCTACGTGGGAGGAGTAGTACACTACAACTCTTGTTCAATTTTACTTTTTATTGAACTAAAGTTCGATTAATAAATATTATATTTTTATAGAATGACTTTCTGACACATTGTATTATATTTTGTAATGAACTTTTATTTATTTGATAAGATTGTATAAGAATTGGAGAAATTTTGATAATTTTCGCAGCTTATGGGGCTTTTATGTTCATGAAACAAAAATACAACTTAAAAGTGTCAAATTACATGTCCAAACAAAACTTCAACTTCATCTCATATAATTTCATATCATGATTTCATCTCTGATGGCCAAATGGGCCATGTGATTAAAATGTACATCTGAATGATTAAAATGTTGTCTCTAGATTTGATTACTTTTTTAATTGAATTGTATATTTAATATACTTATAAATATAACATGCACACACAAATATTGAAAAAACAAACAGGGTTAATCATTCAATGTTCAGATCTAGGGACAACATCTTAATTATTCAGATGTGCATTCAGATTCAAACGTCTTAATTTTAATGAAAACAAATGAGGCCTTAGCGGCTAGTAATTATAACGGTGGGGATGGTGATAGTTGTGATGATGGGGGTGATTGGTGTTGTAGTAACTGACGTAATTGTGGTGGTTGGTAGTTGTGGCTGTGATGGTGAAGTTGATTGATGTTAATAGCTGATGGTGTTAATGACGGTGGCTGAAAAATGTATGGTGTTTGACAATGTGTTGGTAGTAGTTGACGGCAGTGCTAGTTGTGATGGTGAAGGTGGCTGGTAGTAAGGATTGGTCGTAGTGGTGATTGTCGGTGACAGTGATGGTAGAGGTGGCGACAACAATGACGATGGTGGTGGTGGTGCTAGTGAACATAATTATAATGATGAAGGAGGTATGCGTGGTAAGGACTGATAGTAGTGGTTGGACATAATGGTGATTGCCGTGGTTGTTGTGATGACAGGGGTAGTTGACGATGGTACCAGTGGTTGACAATGGTGGCAGTGGTGGTTGGTGGTTGGTGATAGTAATGGTTGCGGTGGTTGTGATAACATAAGTAGTTAATGGTGGTAGTTGGTGGTTGTGGTTAGATTAGTGGTGAAAATTATCTATACAAATATACCTTTAATGATTAAGAACTATTCGGACCAAATAAATACTGAAATCTTAATAAAAAATGCACTTAATGGCCAAAGGTCTCAATCTGAATAGATTTAGACTTTTCTAAGTGTAAATAAATGACACCAAAGTTTTATATGTGTACAATCTTCATTATATAAAATGTTTAAATTTTTTTATAGAAGAAGTAGATGTTAGTGAAGAATTTTCATAATACACATAGAATAAATATTTAATTTTAAAATATCAAAAAAATCTATCCATAAGTAAATTAAAATATAATGGTGTTTAGTATAGTTACAACACTATTTTTTTAATGTGCAACACAAATGAAGGTCTAATTGATAATTTTGCAAAGTAAAAGATGGTAATTGTATAATTTTCCCGTGCTTCGTTGCCCAAAATATGAATACAACAAGTAATAGGGACTAGGGGTAAATTATCCAAAGACGGTGACCAGTCCTCAACAAAACCTAGTAGTGTCTAGTCTATATCCCGCCTTTGCTTTCATAACCTTCAGCAGCTCCCGCTCTTCCTCTCTGATTTTGGTACCTCTTCGTTCATGTAAGTATAATTTCAACAGTTTTTAATATGAAAAAAATTGCTTAATTTGATAATTAGGTTTTGATTTCCGCTGGTACTTTTTTTTCCTCCGTTTTTTCGTTAATTTTTTATTCCTGTATGTGTTTATTCTTGCGTGTGTAGTTTTGCTTTTTCGCTTTTGGGCTAGAGATTTTGCCGGTTGTTCAGTAGGCTAACTGTGTTTTTAGTTACAGGCCAGCCTATTTGGAGTAAAAGATAAAGTGAATTAGGAGGTTATGGAGTTTCGATCTGGGAACTCTGAGCTGTTAGAACTTTGATTACTCCATTATCCTTTTTGGGTGATTGATTAACGAAGATAATTGCTTGTGCTTTCTTTTAAATATTTCTGGAAAACCGAAATCATAATTTTTTGTTGTATTAGTATACGTAAGTTAAGTTTATCAAACTATGATTACCGAGTTAGTGTACTGCAACATCCTGAAATTGAACTTTTAAAATACGGAATCATACCAAATTAGTTTGGAATGGTAATGGTATAGTTTTTTTCAAAACCAAAAACTGAAATTACCTAACCTAAGTTTTCAATACCTTACCATGTCCACCCCTACTTCAGGGATTTTTTGGAGGTGGGTGGGTGGNGGTGGGTGGGTGGGGGAGATTGTGGGGATACACCCTAAATATTGGTACTAATTCTTAAAAAGGAATCCTAGAGCAGCAGGCATGTTGAAATTTCCTGGGATGAATAACAATCATGTATGCGCAGAATAATGATAAGCGTGTTTGCTTGGTATATTTTTTGGGTATCTACATGAAGTTCAAGTTATTGGTTATTCTCTGTGGTTCCTCAGCAAGCTAGTGAGGACATCTTCTCTTGTTGGTCTAACTTTTCCTTTTTTAAAGGCTTCTATTTTCTATAATTCTGCTGTTATGATCTCTTGGAATCACAAACACTAGTATATTATGTTAGCTTTTGCACATGTTAACGTCCTACGGAAATTTAAAGGTTCAACAGTGGTTTGATCTATTTTCCGTCTTTGGTTATGTGCTAATGGCTGATTTTGGTTCTCTTCCAGCAAATGGCAGATGAAAGCTATCAGGAACATGACCTTGGTAATGTGTACGATGCAGACAATGTGCATGGCGCAGAGGATTCACATAACATGGAGAATATTCAGGAAATGGACAACGCACATGAGAGCTTGCCTCTAGAAGAGGTAAAATTTGAACCAGACGAGGTACAAGTTGCATTCTTTCAGGGACATCCGGAAAAATTGGAGTCAGAGGAGGCACAAGTTGAGTCCCTTCATGGACATACATCAAAACCGGAACCAGAAGAGTTACAAGTTACTGTAAATGGTTCAGGAGGCAGTGAGGAAAAAAGATGGCCTGGTTGGCCTGGAGAAAATGTCTTCAGAATGTTAGTTCCATCTCAGAAGGTTGGTGGTATCATTGGCCGCAAAGGGGAGTATATTAAAAAAACCTGCGAAGAAACAAAAGCTCGCATTAAGGTCCTTGATGGTCCTCCTGGTACTACAGAAAGAGCTGTGAGTTACTGCTATATCTTGTTATTTGAAACTTTTATGAATACATAACTATGTGGAGTGCTATTGTCTAAGTATCATGTCATGCACCTATGATAATGTGACAATTGAGTATTTCAACTGATCGAGATGCATCAACACCCTAAGGTGTGATCTACTGGTCAATGAAGTTTGGATGGACCATGGATACCAGAGTTCAAATCCTTGTTGAAATAGCGCTAGGTGATTTTTCCTTATCTATCTAAGCCATGGTGAATAGAGATAGCAGGTGTCGGTGGATTAGTTGAAGTGCGGGCAAGGTACCCGAGTACCACTATTATTTAATAATAAAAAAATTCATGCCGGTGGAGCAGAAAACTCAAGTTCTCAATTATTGCTCTGCTACTCTTGTCAAATCTTTTTGGATACTTCCATATGTTCCAACCATTCAGGCATTGGAAAGTATTAAAGTACATGCTTGTTCCAGTTTCTATACCTCAATTCTTGCAGGAGTATTATGATTTTTTATTGTTTGGAGTTGCTAAAAACCTCCACTTAAGTTAGTCCTTGGCTTGGTGCCCAAGTTGATTGTCAAGTGTTCATAAAGATGTCCAAACTTGAAGCTGCTCTCTCTTATGGAGAGTATTCTTTATTTGGAATTTTATGGTTCTAGCAATCTGCTCTAAGTATGCTATATTTAGCTAATTCTATTACCTACACCTTCTGTATCTCTTTACGTTTTAGATGTTATTGGGGGCGAACTTAATGTCAAATAAAAAATGGTATAGTAATGGTCTAACTTACGTTATATATTTATTAAAGGTTAACAATGATTGTTCTAAAAATTGAAAAGGAACTGTTAGAAATAAGTTAATAAACCATGTCATTATAAAAAAATAAGTTAATAAAAAATGCCATTATAAAAATAAAAGAAATAAGTTGATTAATGATGAACTCATGAATCAAGTATAACAAACTTGTTGAATGTGGGTAAAAATCAATCCGTCAAACAACCAAAACGATCTAAGGGAATTTCTTTATCATCATAACCAACATGAGTGTGTGCAGGTTTGCCCATATAAAAGTGGCTTATACTAGAAGAACCAAAGATCCAGACTGCAGCCATCAGCATTGAGCATTACAAGTGCTGGAAGTCCTTCTGGCAGTCTGTCAGAATTACCTTATTCGGACATCAGTACCCAGAAGATTGCACTGTGTCTGGTAACTTCCGAACTTGGTCGGTTGGTATCTTGCCAGAATAAGCTCCATAAAAGAGGAAGTTTTATATAGCAAACAATTTGCAGTACATAATTTCCACAATAAAACATTTTGATACTTTTAAGCTGGTGTCTACATGCTGGGTAATTAACAACAAACTAGTGAAAAAAGAATATTAACTGTAGGAATCTAATGTTTTCATTAATGAAAATTGTCTGAAATCTGCTAGCGGCGTTATATTCTAAGTGACTATGTCCATTGAGATCCAATGATTGCTCCTCTGAATTTCTGCGGGAGCTACTCCAAAATGGTCTTGAATAAGATATAACATTTGATCTTTATACTATAGTCTTACACACAATACTTAAAAAGCTTTAGGAGGTATGCTAATGAGTTTGCATATGTATAAGCACTCTTCAGTGGTATAAATGTGGACGCAGTTGTAAAAATCCAGCTAATAAAGATTGACCTTGACTGATTGATATACAAAACTTCTGTAATTAATGGCACTCCCACACTCTAGCTGGGCTGATGGGCCATCAAATATCTAAAAAAATAAGTTGATATGCCACTAAGGAGAATGAGAACTATTTACCAGCTCAAAATGGCCCGACAAATTAATGATTCTGTTTTCCTTTTCCCTTCCTCCAACCCTGGCCCCCACTAAAGAAAAAGAAATAATTCAGAGTTAGAGCTAGGTTCAGAGATTGCATTGCTTGTATAAAACGTAGTTGCTTACAGAAAATTCCAAGAGGATGTTGGTATAAAAAATTTGTTCCCAGATAAAATGTTTCAGGCTTTGCTAGTAAATTGATAAAGTAATGCTTTGTTTGTAAGTAGATCCTTACATTACGACCCGTCATAATCATGCTCTTTGACTGCACACTTATTACCATGATTTAGGTACAGACATTGTCACCGCCAAGGAAAGATAGATTATCTCGTAACTGCTGTTCCATTTTCAATCAATACTTGTGCTTGCTTATATCTGTGAGTGTGTGCTAATTCACTTGTTTGTCTTGGTATTTTGTGTTTCACATGTCCAATCTACTTATGTGCACCTGTTGACAGAGTATACGCACTAATTCTGCATTCTGTTTATTTACTGTGATTCAAATCTAAGCCAAAAAATTTGAGGCATTAATTTTCATGTTTGATGAATGTGAGTTATTGGAAGTTATGGTGCTCATTTATAACTCTCTTTTGTGCTGGCCTTGAATTGTTCATTCTTTTCCATTGTAGGTGATGATATCTGCGAAGGAAGATCCTAGCCTCTCCATTCCGCCCGCTATGGATGGCCTTTTAAAGGTCCATAAGCGGATTATTGATGTGGATCATGACTCCACCAATGCGCCTTCTGGTGCTGGGAGACCAGCTTCTACTAGACTACTTGTGGCTGCTACACAAGCTGCAATCCTGATTGGAAAGCAGGGTGCAACTGTTAAGTTTATTCAAGACGAATCTCGTTGCATTATTCGAGTCCTTGGAGGAGGTGATTCTTTGGTTTCAGTGTCTTTTCTTGTGTTGTTTCCTTGAGATTCTACTGGTTCTGTTGCTTGCTATCCTAAACAACCCTGTAATGCTAGTAAACTTAAATTTTACTATCTATGGGGCTTTTACTGGCTTTCACTGGCAGTTCTATTTTCAGATGCCAGTATGGTCGTTTAGCATATAAATGCAGCTCTAATTCAAAAAGATCAGCACATTTGTATTTTAAAACAAGTCATCATATCATTACTCTCTGTAGTAGGATACCCCCTCCGCTACAACTTGCCCAAGTAAGAACTGAAACTCATAGAGATCAAAATTCTTCTGCATGTTTGCCCCTTCCAAAAAGGAAAAAGGACAGTGTGAGTATCTCCCTCCGGTTATATTGTATTCTCTCAAGAAACATAAGCACTCTGGAAGGAGGTGTAACTAATTACTAGGTTGTGATTTTTTTCTTTGAAACATATAACGATCAACGGAAGACCACTTTGGACTTTACAAAAGCTCATAAGCTGAATATACTACTGCGCTGCGGCTTGTAAATTGTAGCAAGAGTCGTGTTTTTAAATTTTTCTCGTCTTTATTTTGATCTGTTGCAATCCATTTTGTCCTCCTGGAACTGTAATCTGGTGTTTGATTGCCATTTTTTCTACAGAGCATCTTCCTGTTTTTGCCCTGCCTGATGATAGTATTGTTGAGATACAAGGGGAGCCAGCAGGCGTGCATAAAGCAGTTGAATTGATTGCAGCTCATCTGAGGAAATTTTTAGTTGATCGCAGTGTAATTGGAGTATTTGAGAAACTAGTAAGCATATCTCGGTTTTAAAGAATTTAGGATCTTATGCCACTTTCCTTTAGAGAACATATTTCATATTTTCTTCTGCTCAGATGCAAATGCCAAATGCTCATGCGCATCAGAATATGCCCCCGCCCGGACCTACCCAACCTTGGGGTCCACCTCCATCCAGTTTTCCCATGAGTGCTGGGGGGTCTGGATTTGGAACCAACCATCAGTATATGCCACCTCCACGCCAGTTTGACAACTATTTTCCGCGAGCAGACATGCCTCTAGATAAGCAACCTCATCAGGGCCCCCCTTTCTATGGCAGAGATGCTTCAGTGGGAGCTCATGGAAATGCACAACCACAACAATCCATAGTTTCAAAGGTGCATTTTCTCCTCCTCTAATCTGTTGAGGATTCTGGTGCTGATATTATATTTCACAAACTATGCTGCATAAGATTAACATGAACATCAGCTCAGATATGTTGCATGTTATTAGAATCTTGTGCCCTTTAGTAGAGTATCTTTTGTTGATTACAATGATTTGTTTTCTTTTTGTTCAGGTAGATTCCTCCAATGACAAATTTCTAACTTTTGCTTGTTCTTGTAACTTTTTTTCTATTAAGGTCACACAAAACATACAAATTCCTTTGTCATATGCTGATGCTGTTATTGGGACTTCTGGTTCAAATATTAGTTATATTCGTCGGACCAGTGGTGCAACTATTGCAGTACAAGAAACAAGGGGTGTTCCTGGTGAGATGACTGTTGAGATAAATGGGTCTGCATCACAAGTCCAAACAGCACAGCAATTAATTCAGGTATTATCAGCTGATCTTTTTTATTAGAGCTTCAATTGACATTTACAATTAGTCTTGTGACTCTGCGTGCATGTGGGTAGTCATTATTGAATTGGTTACTGCATTTCTGCTTGCTCTTTCATTGAATCTATTAGTACTGTACTGTTATTTCTGGTTATATGCTATAGATGTAGACAATCTCTCAGTATATTCATTTGAAGAAATCTGTTGATTAACACCCATACACTGAAGTTTTGAGAAAGTTGCAAACATACCATTACTGTAAGTTCTCTGTAAGGTAGAAAGTTACTGTTCTGCATGGAAAATCTGACGTGTTTGATGTAGTTGATTAGTGCAAATACCATTGTGTGTGGTTTGCCCCTTGATTTATCATTTAGATGCTCTTTTG
>JACEIK010002346.1:8062-22383 GCA_018107945.1 Datura stramonium
TATCGAAAAATGGTCGAAAACTCGCTATTTCTCAAAAGTCCAGAAGGTAGAAATACTCACTTTAGGGCTAGAAGTATATTGACACTAATTTGGAGAAATTCCACTTACCTTAACTCGGTAGCACGATGATTCGCCGGCCGAATTTCACGAAACTAAATTCGTAGGAATGCTCCTTACTGCTTAATACCTCGGTATCTGGAGTTAATTTGGGTTTGGACCGCGTTTGACGGCGTAATCGGAAGGAAATTTCAATGAATCCTTCGTACTCTCTTCTCCCTGGTTTTACCCTCTGTTTATCACTGGAAATTTTATGAAAATTCCATTTAAAACCCAAGTTGGGGGCTTTATATAGATGGGACCTATAAGTCGCATTCGTCGAATGCGATTTATATATGTCGCATTTGCCTTGTGACGCACCGACTTGGCGCTTGTCCGATCCCTCCCCGGGCCCTTTTCTCGCACGTATGGCATTCTAAAACTCTTAACCAACATTCGAATAGGCCATCTACATGTAGAGAATTTACGGTGTGTAACAATTTGTCATAGCTAAATCATAATTAAAATCTAGTAATCTGATCATTGAGTCAAACCTGCTGTTAAACATAATATCATAAGTAATAAACATGAATAAATGAAATCATGAGGAACAATGGTAGACTCGTTATAATTGACAACTACCATGTATGGGTGCATGATGATCCCATGTATTACCCACATGGAGGAGATCATCCTAAGCCTTTCCAGGGTAAAGAATAAGTAAGGTRTGCTATTACGGTGTGCCCTTGGGTGGGAGAAACGCTCTCTTGAAAGGTCCTAGAATATATCCCTATGTTGGCGCGTAGTTTATGAGATCAGAGAACTTTGGAAACCCTATCCTACTCGGTGCTAGACACTACTCCCAAAATATGTATAATTCTCATATAATCATATACTCAAAACATAGATTGAATCTGAACATTAAGGAGTCTTTACTCCAAAATATATATATCATAATTGATTTTGTTAGCCTTGGCTAAATCATGAAGCATACTTAACTTGTGTGGGTTTGTCCAAATATTCAATCATTCATCCTTGAAATAGACTTCATAAGGAAAATCATGGATTCATACAAGGGTAATTTGTAAGCATTCATTCATACTAGATATCTAATTATATTCGAAATCATGAATCATAAATTTGACATTTCATAAAAACATGCGTAATAGTGCATAATTTTCTAAAACTTGAAATCATGGATTTATTATCAAAATAGGAATAAAATCTTTCCATGCATCTTAAAACATGCTTTGAAACATGAAGGAAATTAACCCATAAATAAATAATAGAGAATTTCATAAAATTGGGATAAAACCCAATAAGATCATAAACTTGAATTAAAACATGAATTCATGAATCTTGAGGAGAAATTTGGGCATGAGAGTGAAAGGAAACTCTCATTCAGATGCAAGGCAGCGTGGTCCATGACTAGTGACCACGAGTCGTAGTCAGTGACCAAGACTCGTTAGGTCCCTCGTGGTGACCCCCTGAGTAGCCCAGGCAGTGTACCTGACGAGAGCGACCACGAGTCATGGTCATCCACCACGACCCGTTAGGGTCACCTAGAAGTTTTTCCAATGAATTTCTAATGGCTATTTAGTAATTTCCTACTCTCCCAAGCTTAAAACTATGTCTTTTTAGTAATAATTTTAGACCTTTTAGTGGGAAAAAACGGTTCATTCCTCGTTCCCACTCTCGGTTCTCGAGAAAAGCATCGTAAGTTCTTCTCTCGAAGGCATCAGTAAGGTAAGGGGCATATTTATATGCCAAATCGATACTCAAATGTATAGCTTTGCCTTGTTTGTCCAATAATGTGTGTACATTCTCATGTAAATTGTACGGAAGTGTGAATTTATACTAACCAACATGATTAGCGTTGTTTTGTAGGAAAAACATGCTTTTGTGAAAGAAAAATGACATGTTGGGAGAAATGAAGATGAACTCGGGAACGAGCAAAGGAAGCGGTTGGATGAGCAGGAACACAAGGGCTCAGCGATGGAGTCGTGACACCTTGCCATCGCGGATGCAATCGCACAGGTGTGCAAGAAATTCCAGTGGGTCCGCGATCGGGGGCGCGTGCCACGTTAGGTTAATTTCTCCAGGACTGCAGTTCCGAGAGAGAGGTCGCGGTGCAGTGCACGTTAGCCATGCTCCGCGATGCATGCGCGTGCCACGTTGGAAATAATTACAGGCGGCAATTTCTAGAAACTTCGCTTTGCCGTGTCACGGAGCGGTGCTCGCGATGCACTTTCCGTGACACGTTGCTGTGTATTTCGAGGAAAAATTATCCTAGTATAAATAGAACACTTAGGTTCATTTTTAATTATTCTGACTTGGTGGAGCAAGAACGTGGGTTCTAGGCAGGTTTTGAGGATAAAATTCTTAGGGTTTTTCTCTATCCACTCTTCTTCCTATCAATTGTTTGCATGATTTCCATTCATTTAACGATGTTCAATCCACAAATGAGTGGCTAATTCTCTTTCTTCCTGAGGTTATGAACTATTGTGTTGAAATGTAATTATTGAATTGTTGGTTTATTTCACCTTTTCTTCCATGGTTGTTCTATTTAATTCTTGTTCTTACTACGTTAATATACGCCAATGTTAATGTAAATCCAAAAGTCGGTTCCACAGAAGGAAAAGCTGATTGTGAATTAATAGGATATGATCTTTTCTTGGTTTGGGAAAATTGGGAGTGATTTTTTTAGCCGGGATGATATACCTGAAAGTCGTATTAGTCATGTGTGGAATCGGTTTGTATAATGAGCATTTCTTCTTATCACGAAAATGTAGGTGGAAGGTTCATGATTCTTAAGTTGGGTTAAATACGAGAGTTTTATCCATAGGCATAAGTTCCGACTAGCAAGCGGAGGAAAGATAAGCCATGTACATCAATAGTTACGTTTCTTTACATGTTCTTTGCTTCTCAAGCATGCTCACATTCATAGTTGACTCAAGCTATGTAGATATTTTAGTTTTGCATAGAATATATTTCCAAAATACACAAGCTTTTTCTTTACACTATTGTCTTCATTGTTGTAGTTGTAGTAAGTTAACACTTTAAAAGGTTTCACCCGGTATTCCTATTCTGTGGGTTACATTCAAGTTCTTAAAAAGAGCCACTATGTGCTTGTACGGCCGTACACTTGCGGGCTACTTGAGTTTTGGCGGCCGATTGCGGGACTGGGCAATTGTTGAAATTTTGATTTTATTATACGTGTTAGTTTGCTATTTCAATATTTTAGTGTTGACAACTTGGTCTTGCTTGTATTTTGCGAGATAATTCTTGTTGAACAACGGCAAGAGACAAAGAATTGGTGGATCCATCCTTAGAAATAGGAAAGAGCAGTTTCATCGCGACGGAAAGCTCTACAGAGAAAATTGCGATTGCTCGGACAAACTATTATGGGCAACCGTCCACAATCGTGCGGGCGGTACTAGTACAGGGAGTGCGACCCGGGCGGTTCGTGATGTAGCAATCCCATGCTAGTAATGGCCCACATCTAGCATCAGCAAACTGCCTGAGCCCGGGAGGAGGTTGAGCTTAAACGAGAATATGGTGCAATTTACGCACACAAGCGGGCGATTCTGAGGTCTCCCTGCGAGATCATATGACATCTTGAGAATTTTACGGAGATAAGTGACACCCATCCCATTGAGTGTCGACGAATTCGTCGAGGCTTACACTTTTCCCATTTTCCACTTTTAGGGCTTGGTGGGCGGCGAGCCACCAAACTCATCACCTCATGGGATGATCTTGCAAAGAAGTTCTTGATCCAGATTCTTTCCCTCAGGTAAACGGCCAAGGCTTAGGGAGTCAAATTCTAAGTTTTAAACAAAGGGAAGGAGAGATGCATCATCAGAACAGGAGAGATTCAAATCATTGTTGAGGAATTTGTCCTCATCACCATCGATCAAATGATGTCTTGGTGCACACTTTTATAGAATGTTTGGAACCCCACACAAAAATTTTCTTGGATTCGGCAAGTGGGGGACAAGCTTTAGAAAAAGACTTACGAGCTTTATTCTTTGCTTAATCGTATTTGTGAGGGAAATGGAGTGGAATGCGGACTCTTCAAAGGGGAAGGCTGTGGCATTTGAGTCTTGGAAGTGGATAGGTTTAATTTATCGTGCCTGATAGAGCTGCCTTGCGGGGCTCCCGATTAAACACCCGCCCGGCAACATGAACTTGAGCGAGTCTCAAGCTTGATGAAATGCCGGTCGGCGATTTGGTGTGAGAAGTGTCGCGAGGCTTGATGAACACTCAGTGAAGTGTTGTGGAGCAATCAGTTCGGTGAACCGTCGGGAATGCACAAGGCAATCGCAACGGTATGGGAATAGCTACAACTCTAATTGGAGGAATCACCCAAATTTCTCTTGGGGTAACCCAGCAACCATCGGGGCGGAGTTCGAGTCGGGGATGCGGCGGAATCAAGGAGGAGCCCACAGGCCATCGGGGCTGTCTGAGAAACAACAATGCCTCCTCCACCACCATCACCCGGCGTTGAGGAGATGTTGAGCGGTGATAGCTGGCAAGCTCAATTGCGGTGACTGTCAAATTGACGGCGAAGTCAAGAACAATCGGCTAGCTACCAAGGCGGAGTATCAATTTGGGCAATTTCTTTGGGCAGTACCAGGAGCCTAGAGGAGGACTCGGTGACACGGATCCCAACCCCGAGCGGTAAATACGGTGACCACAGTGGTTTGCGGTTGAGGACGTAGAGCAAAAGACCACGACGGTCGGGAGTAGCGAGAAGCGGAGAGGAGCAGAATGATGAGAGGGAAACACAAAGATCTTGGTCAGAGAAAGACCTCCACCCCCGTTCCCTCAACGATTAAAAAAGAGGAAGAGAGGAGGAGCGTGTGAAAGTGTGGAGGTGCTTAAGCAGTACACATTAACTTACCTCTTGTTGATGTTTTGCGGGAGTGCCCAAGTATGCAAAATATATTAAGGACATAAATGGCCAACAAGCGAGACTCTGAATATGCCACGGTGGCCCTTACGAGTGCACTTCCGGATACAAAGCCGGTTGCCCTTTGGCTTCAAAGATCTGGGAGCTTCACAATTGATCTGTTCGGGCAAAGTATCAGAGCTCGCGGTTTATGTGATTTAAGGAGCGAGCATTAACTTGATGCCAACAGTCTTCGAGTTAGGTCTAGGAAGTCCCTAGACCTACAACGATTAACGGCTTGCGGATCGTTCCTTATCAAAGGCCAGGAGACGTATTGTGGAGGGCGTCTTAGTGCAAGTCGGCTCCTAATCTTCCGGTGGATTTTGTTGTCTTTGGACTTTGGCCAGGGCGAGTCCCATTTATTTTGGGATGACCTTTCTTGGCTTGGCAAAGGGAAAGCGCTCATAGATATGGCTGAATTCGGTAACCATGCGAAGCACGTAATAGTGGAAGTGTTCGATGTAGCACAAGGCCACCAAACTCCCGGCCGTGTACGAGAACTCTCGTTGATTAACGTGCTTAGGAAACAATAGAATCTTTGCTTCCGGGGTGTTGAGCATCGAGAACTAAAGGGAAACCCCACGATAAAAGGTAAGCTTGATGAGGTGTGTGGACGTCGGAAAATGTGGGCAGTCACCACAGGGCGAATAATCCCAGCGGCGTCGGCCAGGAGGCAGTCATCGAGCGGCTACTGGGAGGCAACCGGTGAATTGTAATTGTAAAATGTACAAATGAAAAGAAAAAAAAAAGAAGAAAAAGATTTTTATTTTTGTTAATATTTTTTGTAGTATAGAAGATTATAACTAGAAAAATAAAAATATTTTTGTTTCTCAAACTTTGGAATTTGTAGATTTCGTGGTAAGATGTTTCTGAGGTTGATCGGAGAAAAATGCAAAGGAAGGCAAAGGAGAAAAAACGAGGTAAGAAATTTTTTTTAAGTGGCAACAACGTTGAGCTGTAGCGATGGCTCGTGTCACGGAGGAGGGCCTCGCGTTACCCTCATGATACGTTGAAGGCAAAAATCTAGAATTTTAAAAATTCGGAATGCTGCGCGATGGCTCAGGTGTCACGGAGGGGCATGCTCACGCGTTACCCTCCGCGTGACACGTTGACGTGTTAATCGCATCGGGTCACATAGGGTCACTTGGCGACCCGCGCGAAAATCACTTTTAAACCCCAAACCCCTCATTTCTCTCATTTTCCTCTACCTGCAGCCGAAGCCCCCTGTCCCCTTCCCCCTCAACGTGTCACGGCATTAAGTTGAAATTCATCAACTTTTCTTCGATATCATCGAATTAAAGGTATGTTCTTGAACTCAACTTCAATTTTTAGCTAAAATTTCGAATTCTAGCATGAACTAGAAAGAATCATGCCAAGATATAAAATTGAGCTTAAGTATTTGAGTATTGTTGATTGTTGTTCGTAGTATCGTTGTGATCATATAGACTCGATAATTGTACTTAAGCTGAATTGGGTGTGAAATTGTAGCTAGGGTTGGGTTGTGAATTGGAAAAATTGAATTGAGGATGAATTGTTGAAAAATTGTAGGTTGTGCATGTTGGGTGAATTGAATCGTGTTATGCTTAAGAAAGCGATGAAATTATCGGGGATCAAATTGGGTGAAATTTCAAGAACTCATTGAATCAAATCAAAATCGGGAAATTGCTTAATTTGAGTTGTGGAATATTCTTATTTTTCTCGTTTTCCTTTTAGTAGATATGTGATGAAATGATTATCGATAGTATGTTGGAATTAGGCGTACGAAGTACGGTAGTACATAGAGTTATCTTGTCGAATTTTAAGAAGGCACGAGGCAATTTTGTTTGTGTTTTTTTCTTTTGTTTAGTTGTTCTAGTTTTTGTATCTTTTGTAAATTAGAATAAATGGATCTTGCCAAAATGCATAATGTGATCTAAAGACTAAGTGTGGGGTGTGAGGCAAAACCCAGCCTTGAAATTAGCTAAGTTCATCATTAACATCACTTTATGCATTTTCTTGTGAGGACAATGTCTAGACGAGTCAAAGAAGAGCGCATCCAACATCGAGCCTTAGGAAGAAAAGATTAAGGCGGCAACCTCAGCTGACATGTTCAGCGGTTCACGCGACGCGGCAATATGGAACACGATGGGTGATTGAGAAGTGGTATACCAAACACAAAGAAAACAAATACTTCCACAGGAGCGGTGCAAGGAACCATTGTACAAGGAGTTCCGGATGGGTACATCGGATTGACGCTATTGGGCTACGTTTCATTTTAGACGAGCCCCAGTGCAATGCATATCCAAGAGAGTCACATATTGGAACCGACACTAAGAGTCACACCATCAAAATAAGGGCGATTTTCACATTGGAGCCTCACCACCTGATGCCATCCTAGGGGCGCCATCTGACATGTGTACTCCGTGAATATCACTCCCACCCTATGCGGATATCGGAACGCACATTATATGGGCCGGTCTACGGCACGTTGGGCGAGCACAAGGAAGGGGAGCTACCATCGAACCCAACATACATGCACAGATGAAGCAGGAAACGGGATCACGCTTAAAATGAATTTACTCTGTTGGTCACAGGGTACGCAAGCGAGATGTGACCCGGGATCGTGTATGCTTGGTATACGCCACGATGAAAGAGTGGAGATCGTGTCGGGCGTGATCATATCATGAAGAGAGCAGATTATCAAGAGACACAGTGCAGTTCGGCGGGTGGGCGACTACGTTCTGAGGGCCTTCGAGTCGAGAGGAGGAGCCTGAGCTACATCCGCAGTGGAGCGGTGTCTTATAGACGATTACAAAACTAAGGCACGACACCACTCACGGGCACATTCTCCCACATTAGGCGAAGCGACATACTTTCAGGGCATTAACTCCCATGTCTGCATGTTCGTGATCACCCAGTCTCCTGACTACGCATAGGCGGGAGGCAGAACGCGGAGGGACGAGCGTAGCGGCTCCGCAGATTACCCTTTTGGCGAACGCCGGGGCACTATGTCGAGTGGGCCCGACTTTTGTGGAGCTTTTTGTAGATGATGATGTCCCCACGGACGAGGGGCACGTCGCGAGGATTCCGACCTTGAGTCGGAGGAGGACGATGGTGGGGTCACTCGGATATGGGGATGAGGCGCGCGCACCCCGGTAGGAAGTGGAATACTTTTTGACTAATCGGGGAGTTTCCACAGGCCACCTTTGTTTGTATAATTGTATGAACAAGGGACGGTGTTTGATTTTTAAAGATGGGGTGGGAGGTAATTAGGTGAGGTGCTGAATTTACACCTTATTTTGTATATCATCGCATGTTCTTTGTCTTGTTGTTGTGTTTGTTTTAATGTGACTGTTTGTATGTGTGTTCGTTTTTATAAATATTGTTGTTGCGAGATTGTGGTTGTGTCTTGTGGAATGTTGTGCTTGATATGTAAATATTTTTGTGAAATCCATCGATATTCTTAAAAATCGAAATCATCGATAATTTAAAATTTCGGAACTAGTTTTTTCTTTTGGGTTTCTCGGAGTTTGTTTTCGGTTCTTTTGCCGAGAGGAGTCCCATTGAACCGAAGTCGTAAATAGTGACCCTTCTCTATGATGGATGGATGGCGACCATCTTAAAAGGGAAAGGTAGTCGATAGGAGTAGTATAAATTCTTTTTATATAAATTTTTTTTTATTTTTGTTGGTTTGTTGGTTGTATCCCATGCATGTTGCTACCCTATGGCTCAGAGCATGTTTGTGTTGTGTGTTGTACATAATAATTATATAGCAAAGATGATTAGAGTAAGCATGCAAATTTTTTTGTATATGTAGGAACACTTATGCCATAGAATTTGATTCGGTGTGATTGAGGCTTAATTTTGAATTCTTGTGATTAGTTGATTAAAGAATCTGTGAAGTCATCTTGAGTTAAGCATGTGCATCGAGTGTATAGTGAGGATTTGTTTATTCCATGCTATTGTATAATGTCTAGAACTTGACTGTCGTGTGTACGAAACGAAATGAAGGAAGTGTAGTGTAGGAAAGGATGGTAGGCGTTTCTTTGTCAGCCAAAAGTTTTCTTGTTTTACTTTTCATATCTACCTTGAAGATTAAATCCTAGTTATTGGGTGAGCCTTTAGCCTTTACAAATTTTTCTTTTTCTGGTTTTTCTTTTGTCGAGAGGTGTGAGCCAAGTTAACCCCTTCTTTTCACCGGGTCCTTAAACCAAAGTCAAAGCTCTTAAGCGCTCAGAAAATGTAAATTTTCCCATGGTGTGAAGGAGTGAAGTGATAAAAGAAAAGGCTCAGGATAAAAAGAAAGGAAGCTCGGGATTAAAAGAAAAGGCCTCACAGAATGCGATAAGATGGTCGGGGTGGGGCCTAGACCTACAAATACTATACAACAAAGAAAATAAATACAACTGCGAAATATCAAACTCGGATGGCAGGGCGGCTGCGCTAGCTAGGATCATGAGGATCACTTCTGTCTATAGGTACTGCGGAGGCAAGTAATGCGGCACCCCTGACAGGCGTCGGTACCACGAGTACTTGAGTATGCAAAACAAGTTGAACATAGCGGAATATAAGCAACATAACTAGAAATTACGAACTGATACAGGAAGTATACAGAAATACATGCAGGCGTGGAATGTCTGAAATAAGCTTATACATGCTTGAAGGTAAGGCGGAAGCATACCTATCGTCGTGGCATTTCTTTGCCTATCTGACTAATAGATAACAGTATATACATATATACTAACCAAGAGACCTATGCAAGCCGTAAGGCGAGGAAGGTGCCAGCAACACACAATCTATATGCCCCTGCAGGTGAAAACCATCCAAAATAAATCACTCCACTCGCTACTAACTACGAGCGCCTCTAGGCCCCACTTGGAGTGCACGGCTCGGAGCTATGGCCACTCTAACTTTATAAACGTATGCGAGTCCGAGAGGACTCCTGTATCTATGCTTCCATAATTTGTATACGATATCTATATTTGTATGCCCCTTGGCTGCTTTTGCAGATAGCTATCTTGCTATCTTGAAATCCCACGGCTGATATGGGAAATCTTTGCATCCCATCTTCATCCCTCTGCGGACGAAGCATGCCACTCCTTGGGTGACATCCTCACCCTCGCGGGCGATCGACACGGCCCTAATTAACCCAGGGGCGGCGAGGGCAGCTCTAAGGTGTGCCCTCATAGCACAAGGGTCTCAACGAGCAATAATCACATTATAAAGCATGTTTGATCTGAAAATACTATCGTATTTTGATTTCTTATTACGAACTCTTTTACGCATTAAGCGGATTCTCATCTTTTGAGCTATACTATATTTGAGATATCATGTTTGTCACGATATTGCTTTACTAACTTTCATTCTAAATATATATATCATATTATTATAAACATGCTTGCTAGATTCATCTTGTGCCTCGATTCTCGATTTGAATTCTTTCTTCTATAGTTCAACTATTTCTTAATCTTGGATTACTAACTTAGAAGGAACTAACTACATACCTTCGCTTGATTTCTCGATAGCGGCGTAGCTCGATTGATGCCACAACATTTCTCCCAGTGCATTCATATATAGAGTCAATTAGAACTAAATACGCTAATATTGTGGAAGAAAATATCACTTAATATATATATAGCCCAAACTTTGTCTTGTATCGAAAAATGGTGAAAACTCGCTATTTCTCAAAAGTCCGAAAGTGAGAAATACTCACTTTAGGGCTAGAAGTATATTGACACTAATTTGGAGAAATTCCACTTACCTTAGCTACATTAGCACGATGGTCGCGGCCGAATTTCACGAAACTAAATTCATAGGAATGCTCCTTGCGCCCAATACTTCGGTATACGGAGTTAATTTGGGGTTTGGACGCGTTTGACCGGTGTAATCGGAAGGGGAATTTTAATGAATCCCTTGATACTCTCTTCTCCACTGGTTTTACCCTACATTTATCTTGGAAATTTTATGAAAATTCCATTTAAAACCCAAGTTGGGGCTTTATATAGATGGGACATAAGTGCATTCGTCGAATCTACGTTTATATATGTCGCATTGCCTTGACGCCATAGACTTGGCTTGTCAGATCCCTCCGGGCCTTTTCTCGCCACGTATGGCATTCTAAAACTCTTAACCAACATTCGAATAGGCCATCTACATGTTAGAAGAATTTTACGGTGTGTAACAATTTGTCATAGCTAAATCATAATTAAAATCTAGTAATCTGATCATTGAGTCAAACACAATAAATTAAACATAATATCATAAGTAATAAACATGAATAAATGAAATCATGAGAGCATGATAGGTAGACTCGTTATAATTGACAACTACCATGTATGGGTGCATGATGATCCATGTATTACCGCATGGAGAGGGAGATCATCTAAGCCTTTCGAGGTAAAGAATGAAGCAAAGGTATGCTATTACGGTGTGCCCTTGGGTGGGAGAAACGCTCTCTTGAAAGGTCTTTAGAATATATCCCTATGTTGGCGCGTAGTTTATGAGAGATCGAGAGAACTGCAAACCTAGCCTACCGGTGCTAGACACTACTCCCAAAAATATGTAAATTCTCATATAATGTATACTCAAACATAGATTGAATGAACATTGGAATCTTTACTCCAAAATATATATATCATAATTGATTTTGTTAGCCTTGGCTAAATCATGAAGCATACTTAACTTGTGTGGGTTTGTCGAATATTCAATCATTCATCCTTGAAATAGACTTCATAAGGAAAATCATGGATTCATACAAGGGTAATTTGTAAGCATTCATTCATACTAGATATCTAATTATATTGAAATCTGTGAATCATAAATTTGACATTTCATAAAAACATGCGTAATAAGTGCATAATTTTTCTAAAACTTGAAATCATGGATTTATTATCACAATAGAATAAAATATTTCCATGCATCTTAAAACATGCTTTGAAACATGAAATTAACCCATAAATAAATAATTAAATTTCATAAAATTGGGGTTAAAACCCAGCCAGATGCAAACTTGAATTAAAACATGAATTCATGAATCTTGAGGAGAAATACGGGCATGAGAGTGAAACTCTCATTCGGATACCAGCGCGTGGTCACGACACTAGTGACCACGAGTCGTAGTCATTGAAGCCAAGACTCGTTAGGTCCCTCATGGTGACCACGATTAGCCCGAGCGGTGTACACGGCGGAAGCGACCACGGTCATGGTCATCCACCACGCTGTTAGGGTCACACCGGAAGTTTTTTCAGTAGATTTCTAATGGCTATTTAGTAATTTCCTACTCTCGAAGCTTAAAACTATGTCTTTTTAGTAATAATTTTAGACCTTTTAGTGGGAAGCGGTTCATTCCTCATTTCCCACTCTCGGTTCTCGGAAAAGCATCGTAAGTTCTTCTCTCGAGAACCACTCCGTAAGACGATAAGGGGCATATTTATATGCCAAATCGATACTCAAATGTATAGCTTTGCCTTGTTTGTCCAATAATGTGTGTACATTCTCATGTAAATTGTACGGAAGAGTGAATTTATACTAACCAACATGATTAGCGTTGTTTTGTAGGAAAAACATGCTTTTGTGAAAAAATGACATCAGGAGAAATCGAAGATGAACTCGGGGAGCGAACAGGAAAGCGGTTGGATGAGCAAGGAACACAAGGGCTCGCGATGGAGCCAGTGACCTGCAGCTTGCCATCGCGGATGCAATCTGCCACAGGAATGGAAATTGCAAGAAATTCCGGTGGTCGTGATCGGGCGGAGTGCCACGTTAGGGTAATTTCACCGAGACTTTGCAATTCGAGAGAGAGGGTCCACGATTGCGGGTAACTTGCGTTAGCTCCATGCTCCCATTGATACATACGTGCCACGTTGAAGCAATTACAGGCGGACAATTTCAGAGCTTGCTTTGCAGGTGTCACGGAGGCGGTGCTCGGCGATACTCAGTGACACGTTGCTGTATTTGAGAAAAATTATCCCTAGTATAAATAGAACACTTAGGTTCATTTTTAGTGTCGACTTGGTGGAGCAAGAACGTGGGTTACGAGCGGTTTGAGGACGGGATTCTTAGGAGTTTCTATCCCTTTCTTCTTCCTTTCAATTGTTTGCATGATTTCCATTCATTTAACGATGTTTAATCCACAAATGAGTGGCTAATTCTCTTTCTTCTTTGAGGTTATGAACTATTGTGTTGAAATGTAATTATTGAATTCTTGGTTTATTTCATCTTTTCTTCATGGTTGTTCTATTTAATTCTTGTTCTTACTACGTTAATACGGCCCGATGTTAATATAAATCCAAAATCCAGTTTCATAGAAATGCCCCGAAAAGTTGTGAAATTAATAGGATATGATCTGTTCTTTGTTTGGGAAAATTGGGAATTGATTTACCTTTAGGATAAGAAATATACGAAAGTCGTATTAGTCATGTGTGGAATCGGTTTTGTATAGCTAGAACTTGAATTTCTTCTTATCACGAAAATGTAGGTGGAAGGTTCATGATTCTTAAGTTAGGTTAAATACGAGAGTTTTAATCCATAGGCATAAGGATTGGAGCTAACAGCGGAGGAAAGATAAAGCCATGTACATCAATAGTTCATTTCTTTACATGTTCTTTGTAGCCTCTCAACATGCTCACATTCATAGTTAGGACTCAAGTTTGTATAGATATTTTAGTTTAGCATAAGAATATATTTTCCAAAATACACAAACTTTTCTTTATAGTTGTCTTCATTGTTGTAAATTTAGCAAGTAAGTTAACACTTTAAAAAGGTTTCACCAGTATTCTACATTCTACTAGGTTCGACATTCCGGTTCTTTAGAAGCCACTATATTACTTGTACGGCAGAATGCACTTGCGGAGCTCATCATAAGCCTAGGTGGTAATAAAAAATTTACACTCACTCTCATAGAATTCACATGCTTCATGTCATGACCACCAAAAAAAAAAGCTTTGCCCTTAGTGTTTACTCCACTAATTTAAGGATGTATGAATGTAAGATCAAGTAGGACTTTGAAGGTTGCTAACGTAACTCAGGTAAACGAGGTAGGTACTATTATGGCCGGTAATAGTGACTAAATTCACATGCTTCATGTCATGACCCATAAGCTTGCCCTTAGTGTTTTACTCCACTAATTTAAGGATGTATGAATGTAAGATCAAGTAGGACTTTGAAGGATGTAACGTAACTCAGGTACAGGTAGGTACTATTATGGCCAGTAATAGCGACTATCTTTCCTAAGCGCTTTTAATACATCACGCCCTCATGGCAAACTTCCCTTCCCTTACTTCACCTTTTTATCCTTGATGGTTTTCTTTTTCCTCTTTTGTTTCCCCTTTTATTTAGGCACTTTTGACTTGTCAGT
>JACEIK010002346.1:22798-34630 GCA_018107945.1 Datura stramonium
TTTCAGTTATATGTCCCTGACTAGTCTTGGACCCCAGTTTCGAGCTATCAGCTTAGCAGTTCAGTATAGGTTTCCAATGGGAGTAGGACTTAGCACTGAGTGGGCTAGGGTTCCAGTACACCCAAGTTCCCAGAACTACATTGCCAACGTAGGTTACAATATTACTTTGCCTGATTGGCCCCAGACTTTTTTGATAACCTAGTTCATGCCTTTATACCCTGGAAAAGTATATTGGGTCCTACCGGTAGGGTGTATACATCAGACTCCATGTCTAGCTCACGTGGTTATATGTCGGTTATAGATTCTGCCACTAGTCAGTCCAGTCCAGTTTCAGAATAAGTAGCTCAATTCAGTACAATATCTCAGACTCAGTGTTTCATACTTAGGGCATGTCCTTGACCATCAGACAGGGTCAGCTTGACCATTTCAAATTACATCAGTAGTTCAGTTCAGCTTACCTGTTGGTCATTGCGTGTCATTTCAGTTCCGACTTTATATTTAGTTATGTTTCTTCGACTTACTCAGTACACTCAAAGTACTAACGCATACTTTTATGTTGTATTCCCATACTCAGCATCGTTAGCCGTTGTGATCCAAATCCTCCCCCGTCGTAGTTGAAGTGTGAGTCTTCATCATTCGAGGGCCTTATTCCATTTCCTTTTAGTTGATTTGTTATTTTTAGTTAGATTTAGAGTTAGCTGGGGGCTTGTCCCAGCAACTCATCAGTTAGAAGGCTTTCAGACACAGAGTTAATTTCAAACTTCAAATGATATAAATTTTATGTTTTCTTCTAGTTTTAATTTTTTAAATTATCTTATGATATGATTTCCAAGTTTCCTCTATGCATGTTTTTCTTAGAATACCAGTGTATGATAGAACAGGGGTTGACTTGGATTCACTTGTGACTTCAAGTACCGTGTTACGCCTAGGGTGTAGGCTCGGGGCATGACAAACTTAGTATCAGAGCACTAGATTTAGAGTATCCTCGGAAAGTCTAAAAGCCGCATCGAGTAGAGTCCTTTTCATGGGTGTGAAGCATGCCACACTTATGACGAGGAGGCTATGAGATGTTATTAGGAAAACTCTCTTTTGTTCAATTCTCTTTATCGTGCGTTAAAGTTCAATTTCAAAAACACCCTTCTAACTTGTGCACTATTTTATTTTAGTGAATCATGCCTCCTAGACGCGATAACAGAAGAAGGGCCGGTAATGCCAATAGACCTACCCTACCAGCCCCGACAGCTCCTCAAGATGATTCAGTGTCTACGCCGAATTTAGGGCAGCCATTCAACTGCTGGACCAAGCAGTCACCAACCAGGTGAACCAGCAGGTGGTACCGATGAACACCAACGGGTCCCCAGCAGTTGCGAGGGTGCGGGACTTTACCTGTATGAACCCTCCATCTTTTCAGGGATCCAAAGTAAAGGAGGATCCCTAGGAGTTCGTGGAATGAGGTCAGGAAGATCACCCATATTATGGGTGTTCGCTCCTTTAAAAGTGTTGACCTGGCTGCCTAACAGTTAAAAGTGGTAGCTCAGGTCTGGCATGACCAATGGAAAGAGGGGCAGCCAGCTAGAGCAAGATCAGTGGAGTGGGAAGAATTCCACACAGCTTTCTTGTATAGATTTTTCCCTCGAGAACTGAGGGAGGAAAAGATGGCGGAGTTTATGAATTTGCGACAAGGCAACAGGACCATGGAGGAGTATGCTCTGGAGTTTACTAGGTTGTCTAAGTATGCCCCAAAGATGGTAGCCAAGCCAAGGGCTCGCATGCTTAAGTTTGTAAATGGAGTGTCAAATCTAATCCTCAAGGAGTGTAGGACCGTGATGCTAATTAAGGACATGGACCTTTCTATCTTGATTATCTATGCCTAGCAGATTGATGCTGAAAAGCTGAAGGATATGGAGCATAAGAACAAAAGGGCAAGGACTGGCCATTCAGATTTCAGCCATCAAAGGTCTAGCAGTGGTAATCGCTCGCAACAACAGCAATAGAGAACCCCAGCACCTAGTTCAGCTAGTTCCCCAACCTTTTAGTCCCGCCAAGATTGAAAGGATGGGTCATCTGGCACTCAGTCTCAGGCCCACAGTATCGGGAACAAGTATCCATCTTGCCCCAAGTGTGGTAAGAATCACGCCGGAGAGTGCCTTTAGGGTCGAGAGGGATGTTTCGGTTTTGGACAGCTCGGACATTGGCTCAGGGAGTGCCCATCAGCCAGGCGAGGGAGATCACAATCCACCACATCATCAGCTCCAGTAGGTCGACCAGCACAGCAGGCCAACACATCAGGTACAGATGGCGGTCAGCGCCAAAATCGCTTCTATGCTCTATCTTCCCGTTAGGATCAGAAAAGCTCACTTGACGTAGTTACTAGTATGTTATAGAGTTAGACATGGTCGATTTTGACCTTATCCTTGGCATGGATTGGTTACACTCCTACTATGCCTCAGTTGATTGCAGAACTAGAGTTGTCAAGTTCCAATTTCCAAATGAACCAGTGTTAGAATGGATGGGTAGTAGTTCAGCGCCTGAGGGTAGGTTTATTTCCCACCTTAAGGCCCAGAAACTCATCTCCAATGGGTGTATTTATCATCTAGTTCGGGTCAAGGATTCAAACTCTGAGACCCCAACTATCCAGTCAGTTCCAGTGGTTAGCAAGTTCCCAGATGCATTTCCTAAGGATCTTCCCGGAGTTCCCCTTGAACGGGAAATAGACTTAGGAATAGACCTCCTCCCAGGTACTCAGCCCATCTCCATCCCTCCTTACAGAATGGCTCTAGTTGAGCTTAAGGAGTTGAAGGAGCAGTTAAAGGATCTTCTTGATAGGGGTTTTATCAGACCCAGCATCTCTCCTTAGGGTGCTCCAGTGTTATTCGTGCATAAGAAAGACGGTACCCTCAGAATGTGCATATATTACCGTCGGTTGAACAAGGTCACATTTAAGAACAAGTATCCTCTACCTAGAATGGATGATCTGTTCGACTAACTTCAGAGAGCCAGTTGTTTCTCGAAGATCGATTTCAGGTTAGGGTACCATCAGCTAAGGGCTAGGGAGTGTGACATACTGAAAATAACATTCAGAACTTGGTATGGTCAGTATGAGTTTGTGGTGATGTCCTTCGGGTTAACAAACGCCCCAGCAACCTTTATGGATTTAATGAACAGAGTCTTCAAGCAGTATCTGGATATGTTCGTCATTGTATTTATCGACGACATTCTAGTATACTCCAAAAATGAGGAAGAGCATGCCAATCACCTAAGATTAGCATCACAAACACTCAGGGACCGCCAGTTATTCGCCAAGTTCAGCAAGTGCAAATTTTGGTTAAAGTATGTGAATTTCTTAGGTCATGTGGTCTCGAGTGAGGAAATACAAGTAGACCCTCATAAGATAGCAGCAGTGAAGGATTGGCCCAGACCTACCTCTCCTACTGAAATCAGGAGTTTTCTGGGCTTAGCGGGTTATTATCGACAGTTTGTGGAAGGATTCTCCTCCATAGCATCTCCTCTAACTAAGTTAACTCAGAAGAAGGTGAAATTTCAATGGTCAGATGAGTATGAGAAAAGTTTCCAGGAGTTGTAGACTCGACTCACTGCTGCTCCAGTTTTGACCTTGACAGAAGGAACAGATGGATTGGTTGTTTATTGTGACGCTTCTAGAGTTGGACTCGGTTGCGTTCTGATGCAGTAGGACAAAGTGAAAGTTTATGAGAATATTTATCCAACCCATGACTTGAAGTTGGCAGTTGTGGTATTCGCGCTAAAAATTTTGAGACATTACCTTTATGGGCCTCACGTGGATGTGTTCACAAATCACAAGAGCCTTTAGTATGTGTTCAGCCAGAAGGACCTAAACTTGCGTTAGAGATGGTGGTTGGAGCTGCTAAAGGACTATGACATGAGTGTGCTGTGTAACACGGGCAAAGCCAATGTGGTGGCTAACGCCCTAAGCAGACGGTCTATGGGGAGAGTGACTTATATTGAGTAAGACAAAAAGGAATTAGCAAGGGATGTTCATAGACTAGCCCGGTTAGGGGTGCAGCTAGTGGATTCAGCCGAAGGCGGGGTGGTAGTGCATAGTGGGTCGGATTCATCCTTAGTAGTTGAAGTTAAGTCCAGACAAGGTGAAGATCTACTCCTACTTAAACTTAAAGAAGCAGTTCTCAAAAAGGAGGTTGAGGCTTTCTCCAAAGGGGGAGACGCTATGCTCTGTTACCAGGGAAGATTGTATGTGTCAGATGTTGGTGAGTTGAGACAGCAGATACTGGCTGAGGCACACAGCTCGAGATACTCCATTCACCCCGGTGCTTCAAAAATGTACCACAATTTGTGGGATATTTACTGGTCGAACGGAAAGAGACATTGTTGAATTCGTAGCCAAGTGCCTAAACTACCAACAAGTCAAGGTGGAGCACCAAAGGCCAGGAGGTATTACCCAAGATATCAGTATACCCACGTGGAAGTGGGAAGAAATGAATATGGATTTCATTACAGGTCTACCTCGGACTCGTCGACAGCATGACTCAATTTGCGTGGTAGTAGATCGAGTAACTAAGTCAGCACACTTCCTCACAGTTAAAACCACAGACTCAGCTGAGGACTATGCCAAACTTTATATCCGAGAATTAGTCAGACTCCATGGGGTGCCCTTAGCTATCATTTTAGATAGGGGAACGCAGTTCACCTCACACTTCTAGAATTCCTTTCAGAAGGGACTAGGCACTCAGGTCAAACTCAGCACCACTTTTCACCCACAAACCGATGGGCAAGCGGAGCGTACCATTCAGACCCTAGAAGATATGATAAGAGTGTGCGTGATTGATTTTAAGAGTAATGGGGATGACCACTTGCATCTTATCGAGTTTTCGTACAACAACAGCTACCATTCTAGCATCCAGATGGCCCTATTTGAAGCATTGTATGGTAGAAGGTTGAGGTCTCGTATAGGGTGGTTTGAAGTTGGTGAAGCTACCTTGATAGGGCTAGACTCGGTTCACGAGGCAATGCAGAAAGTTAAGCTCATTCGAGAAAGGTTGAAAAGAGCTCAGAGCCGTTAGAAATCTTATGTCTATGTGTGGAGAAGAGAGTTGGAGTTTGCATTTGATGACTGGGTTTACCTAAAAATTTCACCCATGAAAGGGGTGATGAGGTTTGGAAAGAAAAGGAAGCTCAGTCCGTGATATTGACCCTATAGAATTTTGAGGCGTATCGGCAACGTAGCGTATGAGCTAGAATTACCTTCAGAACTAGCAGTTGTACACCCAATTTTCCATGTGTCTCTTTTGAAGAAGTGCATCGGTGATCTAACCTCAGTTGTGCCATTGGACAGTGTAGGAATAAAAGATAGTCTCTCATATGAGGAAGTACCAGTCCAGATCCTTGACCGTCAGGTTCGTAAGCTAAGGAACAAGGAGATAGCTTCAGTCAAGGTTTTATGGAGGAATCAGTAGGTTGAAGGAGCTACCTGGGAGGCCGAAGCAAATATGGTGGCCAAATACCTGCATTTGTTCTCTACCGGCTCTAGCACAACTTGAGATATTAGTTTTGACCCTAGAACTAAATTTAGTTTTCATGAATCAGTCCAGGTGTTCAAGTCTCTTTTATGTTTTTGAATGTATGTATGAAAAGAGAATTCAATTCAGTTATGTATTTTGAAACGAAGGTAGTCATTCCGTCAGTTTGGGAGTTAAATGAATAGTATTTATAACTTTGATTGTTATTCTCTGCTTTCCTATGTGTTTTCTAACATTCGAGGACGAATGTTTCCAAGGAGGAGATATTGTAATGCCCCAAAAACTCAAAGACAAGATTCGATACTTTAATCAGAAAATCTGGAAAAAAATATGCAGAAAATATCTCAGGACAACCCACCTAACGAGTCGTTGTGAGACCTAACGACTCATTAGGTGAGCTGTGAGAAGGAGATTTGAGGCTTTGGAGAAGGGAAGCAGTGTACCCAACAAGGGACTTCAGGAATCGTGGTCACTAACCATGACCTGTTCGGTCACTAGTGGTCAAGTCTGAGTTGAGTATATACTTGGTGGAGCAGTGAACTTGACGGGTGGGGGCTAGGAGTCTTGGTCCGCAGCAACGACTCGTTATGTCCTCCATTACCAGCCCTATTGAATTTTTTGCTAGTCTACCTGAAGAGTGTCACAACGAGTCGTCATCAGTGCCTACGACTCGTTAGGTGACTCATTACCCAGCCTAGTATCAAACGTTTAGAAGCAAGGCGATGTGGTCCATGACTGGTGGTCAGTGACCACGATTCGTTAGGTCCCTCGTGGTGACCCACTGAGGAGCCTAGGCAGTGTACTTGACGGAAGCGACCACGAGTTGTGGTCAGCCACCATGACCCGTTAGGGTCACCTGGATGTTTTTCCCAGTGAATTTCTAAGGCTATTTAGTAATTTCCTACTCTCCCAAGCTTAAAACTATGTCATTATAGTAATAATTTTAGACCTTTTAGTGGGGAAAAACAGTTCATTCCTCATTCCCACTCTCAATTCTTAGAAAAAACATCGTAAGTTCTTCTCTCAAGAACCATGCAAGAAAGCCTAGGGTTGTTCATCATTGCAGCAATTCAAGTCTCATTCTCTGGGAGAATTTTAGTCAGGTATGTGGGAATTCAACAAAGGAATTGTCCTTCCCTTGTGTCCCCCATAATCTTTCCATAATTTCCCTATCAGTTTAGCCCTGAGATTTTCGAATATGCAGAGATTTTCATGTTGATTCTCATTAATTTCAATTGGGTTGTTATCCATGTGTATTATTCATATGATTTTCATCAATTCCTAAGTAAATAGTTGTTGTTGTTTCCAAGATGATTTATAGCCCTAAATTTTCGAGTAAAGATTATTGCGTACTATATTTCGTCTATTTTGCAAAGTATGTTTTGGGTTGAATATCCTAAAATTCTTATTATATATATGTGAGAAATTATTCCATTAAGGAGAATGATTTTACTCTTGTTGGATGAAACCCCTTTAAATTCTTGAAATTTCGTCATATTATGAAATTCCCGTGTTGTTGGAATGAGTTGTGTTCTCTATTAGCTTCTTAGTAATTTAGTTCAGTTAGAACGTAGAACCTCTTCAGAATCATTAACAAAAGTGTAAACTAGTTAGTTTGACTCCAGTCTTTTCCCAAGGAGTTAGTGGTGCCTCCCAGTTATCAGAATCTATTTTTTGGTCTATTAAGCGGTCATGAAATTTTAGATATATAGCTCTGACAATCCCCAGGACCCCAGTTAAGTTTACAATTTGTTCTTATACGGTTACGATGCTTGCAGTTAAGCAGCTCTTACCAGTCTAGAATCCAATTTCAGAATCTGGTACGATAAGACTCTCAAGGTACTTTCAGTTATATGTCCTTGACTAGTCTTGGACCCCGGTTTTGAGCTATCAGCTTAGCAGTTTAGTATAGGTTTCTAGTGGGAGTAGGACTTAGCACTGAGGGGGCCGGGGTTCCAGCGCACCCAGGTTCCCAGAACTACATTGTCAACGTAGGTTATAGTATTACTTGGCCTGATTGGCCCTATACTTTTGTGATCACCCAGTTCATGCCTTTATACCCTGGCAAGGTATATTGGGTCCTACCGGTAGGGTGTATTCATTAGACTCCACGTCTAGCTCACGCGGTTATGTGTCGGTTATAGACTCTCCCACTAGTCAGTCCAGTCCTGTTTCAGAATAAGTAGCTTAGTTCAGTACAGTATCTTAGACTCAATGTTTTAGACTTAGGGCATGTCCTTGACCATCAGACAAGGTCATCTTGACCATTTCAGATTACATAAGTAGTTCACTTCAGCTTACCTATTGGTCATTACGTGTCATTTCAGTTTAGACTTTATATTCAATTATGTTTCTCCCACTTACTCAGTACATTCAAAGTACTGATGCATACTTTTATGATGTATCTTCATGATACAGCTGCAGGTTCCCGGACTCAGCATCGTTAGCCGTTGCAATCCAGATCCTCCCCTGTCGCAGTTGAAGTGTGAGTCCTCATCATTCGAGGGCCTTATTCCATTTTCTTTCAGTTGATTTATTATTTTAAGTTAGATTTAGGGTTAGCTGGGGGCTTGTCCGAGAAACTCATCAGTATAGGCTTTCAGACACAGAGTTAATTTCAGACTTCAGATGATATAAATTTTATGTTTTCTTCTAGTTTTATTTTCTTAAATGCTCTTATGCTATAATTTCAATGCTTCCACTATGCATGTTTTTCTTAGAATACCAGTGTATGATAGACCAGGGGTTGACTTTGGTTCACTTGTGACTTCAAGTATCGTGTTACACCTAGGGTGTAGGCTCGGGGCGTGACACTTTTCTGCTGATCACATTTTCAATCCCGAGTTTAGTCTTAGGGTCTTTTGGTGTATTACAAATTCATAGGCGAGTTGGCAAAGTGGCTTATGAGTTGAAGTTGTTGGCAGTGTTAGCTTCGGTGCATCTAGTTTTCCATATGTCTTTGCCGAAGAAGTGCATTGGTGTTCCCACTCTAGTTGTTCTAGTAAGGAGCATCAGTGTGAAGGACAGCCTTACCCATGAGGTTCTAGTGGGGATCCTTAATTGCCAGATTCGCAAGTTGAGGAACAAGGAGGTAGCTTCAGTGAAGATTTTATGGAGAAATCAACTAGTTGAGGGCGCTACGCGGGAAATCCAATCAAATATGATTGCTAGATACTCCTATCTTTTTCCTTCCAACTCAGTTCCAGTATGAAGTACCAGTTTCCTCCTTAGTACTCTATTCAATTTCATGTCAAGTTCATGTCCTTCGTATTTTTATGTTCTAGTATGCATATATGTCTGATGAATTCAGTTCAGTTATGTATGTCAGTCCAAAGTCAGTCACTCTATTAGTTTTTAGTTTATAGCCTTTTAGTTCTAGGATTGCAACTCTTTTCCTATCCTTTCAGCTTAGTTAGCCTTCATTTGAGGATAAATGTTCCAAAAGGGGGGAGATAATATAATAAAACACCCCAAAGTTTCTAAGATCAGACCCTAGACTAATAGCAGAAACCAGTAGGAAAAATGGCACCAGTCCATTGGATGAACCACATGACGAGCCATCTTTTGAACCCACATCTCCTTAGTTGTCCAATGGCAAAAAACTTCTGAAAATGTCAAAATTCACCAAGAACTGATGAGTGTTTCTATGACCCATTGTTAGATTGTACCAGCCATTTTTTCTAGTCGTTGGAGCAAGTTCAGAGGGTGATTCAGAGCAGAATAAGGGTTCAATAAGTGAACCCACTAGCCATTGGTTGGACCAACAACCCGTTGTATGGGTCGTAGGTTCTATTAGTTGGAATTTTTAGTTTAGCAATTTAGGGGTATTTTGGTAAAATCCTATGCTTTTAACTTCTAAGCGACGTCGTTCTAAGATTCCTAAAGGGATAATTAAGGGGTTATACTTAGCCTAATCCCTCATTCTCTTAAAACACCATAAGTTGAAATTTCTCTCTCTAGGAAATGTTAGGGTTCTTCATCATCTTCTTCTCAATTTCTTTTAGGTCTTCAAATCAAGTTAAGGATTTATCAAGCCCAAATATATAGGGTCATGAGCGGGGGATTTCTTCCACCCCCATGCCCATTTCAAATCAATTTCATGAATTCAAGTCTTCTATCATTTTTTACGAAAATTCTAGAGTTAGACCCAATTTTGATGAAATCTCTCATGATCTTCTATGAATTCAATTCTCTTATGAATCAATTAATGTTTTATGATTATGATTGCATTTTTCTGTAAGAATCTCTTCTGAATCTATTTTTCTCAAGTTATGATGATTTACTCAATTATGCATGAATTTCATAAATCTCAAACTTATGTAGCATGGCCGAATCAGCGACATTGTTTTCATGGCTAGTTCACGTATGTCAACTATGTTTATGATTTTTATAATTTTCAAATAGCCCATGAAAAACCAAGTACATTTCATGATTATGTCTATAAGCAATATTAATTATTTGGGAGTAGTATTTAGCATCGAGTAGGCCAGGGTTCAGCACACCCAGGTCTCAGAACTACGTGTCACCATATGATGTAGGGTCTTCGCCAGTTAAAAGTGTCTCCCCTGCCCCTAGCCTAAACGGTCCTCGTCAGTTGAAGTGTCTCCCTTACGCTACTAGGCTCATGATTATGAGTGATATTATGCCTTTATCATTCTTTTCCCTGGCAAGACTTAGGACGGATCTGCTAACTTGAGCGAGATAGTTGGGCATCTTTTTCTCATTCATGATGGTGTTGGTTATGAGAATCTCCCGCTCTTCCTCATGTTTTAAGATGTTCATTTTCAGGATTTATGATATCATATTTTATAGTATAATTCACCCATTAATCAGTTTATGTGCTTTTGCTTACGATTTCAAGCATGTTAAATCATACGATTTTACTTTCAAAACCTTGGTCATTATGCTTCAGCTTATAATGAATGACTCGTGTTTATAACTATCTCATGATTATGATTTTAGCATGTTGTCTCTACTTTCTTATTTTATTGAACCTACATACTTAGTACATTCAAAGTACTGACTACATAGTTGTATGCTATATTGTCTCATGATATAGGTTCGGATGATCAGTCTCAGCCTCGCCATTAGATTTACTCATCAATCCAGTCCAGTCCAGCTCATGGTTAGTCCTCATGATTCGAGGACATCAATTTTGGTGTTTGTCTTTTATTTTTATGTCTTTCAGTTTTCTGACTTTAGTAGAGTTAGTTCGGGTGTTTTCCCATCTGCTCATTCTATGACTAGAGGCCCTTCAGACAACTATGTTTAGATGTTTTCAGTGGTGTTGGCTTGTATTTCCATATGTTTTATGATACCCTGGACTTTCGCTCATGTTATGTTATGCCCATGTTATATTCCTCTTAATTAATGCTCAATAATGTTCTATGTACATGACATAGGTTAGCTTGGAGGCATTTATGGTTCTAAGTCCCATGTCGCGGTCTGGGGTCCATGCTCGGATCATGACAATACCCCAAATTGTTTGCTATGTAATCCTCCTTGTTGTCTACTTTTTCAACCTTGGAATCATCAATAATATTTTGATCGAATGGTTAGAAATTCTCTTCCTACTCCACAAGTTGTCCAGTATCCACAACAATTTATAGTTGAGCATCAGATGCCATAACTATTTTATTTAATTAAGCCTGAAGATTATAGATATCTCAGTCAAATTAATCAATCTCTTGTCTAAGCTTAGGTATTTCTTCCATTAGTTTCTTAGCCATATTTATAAGACCATCACGGAGAAACTCATGAAATTGTATGAGCTGAGCTTGTTCCGTTAGTCAACATTGGATCTCTATCTCTGCTTCTTCATAATTATCTTCTTGCATGAACTCGCTATTTTCTTCCGTTTGAGGTTCATCTAGGCTATTAGCTAAGATTGTGGCTTATAGATCATTATAAGTTTACTCATCCTCTACATGGCTTCCCTTATTCGACGTCCTACTCCTCCATTACTTCCATCTGGTCCCGAATTAATTTTATCTGCCCAAGCACTTATTTTATCATACTACTTATTTGAGCATGGTGTTCTGCATCCTCCTCTTCATTATTCTTGCTAACATCACAACCAATAGGAGAATTATAATAGGGGCTCGGGGATGGAAAGTAAGAGTTAGGAAAACCAATTCAATGTTGATCACCACATATACTACAAATACTCCACTCAAAGGATAATGGAGGTCCGCACAACTCATTGTCAAAAATATTATAACATTGTTGCCACAGGTAGGGTCTTCCACCAATCGGACTAGGATCATCAACATATGAATATCCATCACTTCACTAATTTATATTTCATGATGTCATGTCA
>JACEIK010002346.1:36418-46578 GCA_018107945.1 Datura stramonium
TATTATAATATGATATATATAATGACTAAAATATGTGTATTTTTACTCACATCACAAGGGTTTATGAAAGGATGAGATAAATATGTGTGGACGACTTGACAGTTAAATAAAGACAAGTGATTGGAAGTTTTTAAAGAAAAATGGCTATTGGGTTCAGGCCAAGTGAGGAAATAATCTGTGAAGAACCAATTTTATAGGTCTGTGGTAATTCTTCATCAAGGAGCGTGTTTGTAGATTTACTTGAGTTGATGACAAAGATAAATGTCATTTTGAGACATATACTTATTTGTTATATCGATCACCACTGTTACTTGATGTGCATAAATGTATTGTGTGATCTAGGTATGATTTTTTTTATGGTTATCTGTATAATAATAGTGGATCTAGTGAGTTTTTATGGAGAGAGAGACTACTAGGGTAGAGCATGTAATACCTCGAAAACTCAAAGACTAGATCTAGGACTTAAATCAGAAAATCTGAAAAATCTACAGAAATGCTATAGGACGACTCACCTAACGGGTCGTTATGAGGCCCAACGACTCGTTAGGTCAGTCGTGGGAAGGGGAAAATAGAAGGGGAAAATAGAAGTGTAAAGTGAGAACCAGTGTACCCAACGAGAGACTCCACAAGTCGTGGTTACTGACCATGACCCGTTAGGTTTCTCGTGGTCAGGCCTGAGTCAGGATTTTATTAAGTGTCCAGTGTACTTAGCGGATTGTAACCACGAATCGTGGTCACCTGTAATGACTTGTTCGATCCCTCGTGGTGACCTACAGAGGAACATGGGAAGTATACCCAACGGGTGTGACCATGAGTCGTGGTCAGTCATCACGACCTATTAGGTCACCCGTTAGGGTCACCTAGCTGTTTTTCCCAGCGATTTTTCTAAGGGATATTTAGTAATTTTATATTCTCCTAGACTCTAAAATACGTCATTTGGGATTGTTTTGAAGGGATTTAGAGGTGTTAAACGGTTTTCCCCTCATTCCCACTCAGGTTTTCAAAAGAAGAAAAAAATTGCATAAGTCTTCTCTCAAAAGCTCTCAAGCAAGGTTTAGGGTTCCTCACCAATTTCAACCATTCAAGCTTCTTTCTCTAGGGAAATTTAGTCAGGTATGTGATAATTCAACAAGGAATTATTCTTCCCTTGTGTCCCCCAAAATCCTCCCATAATTTCCCTATCAATTTAGCCCTGAGTTTTTCGAATATGAATAAATTTCATGTTATGTTTTGTTAATTTCACTTGGGATAATATCCATGTTGATTGTTCATATTATCTTCGTCAGTTCCTAATTAAATTGTCAATGTTCGTACAAAAGCGAAATTAAGCCCTAAATTCTTGCATGTAAGATTGTTTGTTTGTTAATTTCCTATTTAGTGAATGAAGTATGATTTGGTCTAAAATTCCTTGTAATTCTTATTATATATATGATGATAAAATATTCCATCGATAAGAATGATTTTAGCTCTGTTAGATGGGATTCTTTAATTCTTGAGATTTTTTCAAATGATGGAATTCCCGTGTTGTTGGATTGTTGAGTTCTCAACTAGCTGATTAATAGTTCAGTTCAGTTAGAATGTAGAATCTCTTCAGAACTATTCAAAATTTTTCAACTGATCAGTTTGGCTTCATATTCCCCCGAGGTGCCAGTGGTGCCTCCCAGTTATCAGAATCAAACTCAGAATCCAGTTTATCGATCCATTAAGAGGTCATGACATTTTAGATATATAGCTTTGACCAGCCCCAGGACCCTAGTTCAATTTACAGATTGTTCTTAGACGGTTACGACGCTTCCAAATAAGCAACTCTGACCAATATAGAGCCAGTTTCAGAATTTGGTCCGATAAGACTCTCAGGGTACTTTCAGTTATATGTCCCTGACTAGTCTTGGACCCCAGTTTCAAGCTATCAGCCTAATAGTTCAGTTTAAGTTTTCCAGTGGGAATAGGACTTAGCACCGAGCCGGCCGGGGTTCCAGCGCACCCAGGTTCGCAAAACTCTGTTGCCAGTGTAGGTCACAGTATTACTTGGCCTGATTGGCCCCAGACATTTGTGATCCTAGTTCATGCCTTTATACCCTGGCAAGGTATATTGGGTCCTACCTGTGGAATGTATACATCGGACTCCACGTTTAGCTCATGTGGTTATATGTTAGTTACAGACTCTCCCACTAGTTAGTCCTGTCCAATCTAGAATAAACAGCTCAGTTCAGTTCCAGTTTTATCAGTTTGGCTCAGTTCAGTCCAGTATCTCAGACTCAAAATTTTCAGACTTAGGGCATGTCTTTGACCGTCAGACAGGGTCATCTTGACCATTTCAATTTACATCAGTAGTTCAGTTTAGTTTACTTATTGGTCATTGCAAGTTATTTCAGTTCAGACTTTTTATTTCAGTTATGCTTCCTCCCACTTACTCAGTACATTCAAAGTACTAACGCATACTTTTATGATGTATCGTTTCATGATACAGCCGCAGGTTTCCAGACTCAGCATTGTTAGTCACCACGATTCAGATCCTTCCCAGTTGCAGTTGAAGTGTGAGTCCTCATCATTCGAGGGCCTTATTTCATTTTCTTACTGTTAGATTACAGTTTTTATTTAGAATTAGACTTAGCTGGGGGCTTGTCCCAATAGATCATCAGTTAAAGGGCTTTCAGACTACATATGTTCGGATTTCATGTTTTATGTTTTATCTTAAAGTTCATCAAAATGTTTTTATGTTATTACTTTAAAATTTCCGTTGTGCATGTTTTACTCTGAATACCAGTGTATGATAGACCGGGGGTTGACTTGGGGTCACTTATGACTTCAAGTACTGTGTTACATCCAAGGTGTAGGCTCAAGGTATGACAGAGAAATTGACTAAAGAAACTAGATCTGACAGTTAAAAGGTGTGAAGATCGATTACTTGAGGGGATACCAGATGTCTCACCTATTTAGAAAAATGAAGTCGGCATTGCATTCACTTTTCGAAGAATCAACAAGTTCTACATCACTATTGATATGACTCTACAAACTAGGATGGATAAAGGTAATAATCATATGGTCTACCACATGTGTTCTATTCTAGAGCTATAAGACAAGAGGTTGTTCTTCTTGAGCAAGCATCACTTAAGGATACTCTAGCGAGGTGTCAATCATTAAGAGCATTTAAAGTGGTGGATTAACAGTAGGTAACTAGTTCAAGATTTAATTGAAGATAAGTAATATTAGTTCAGCTCAAAAGATGTGAATTGATGTTGAGACAATGAGCTAGTGGATAAAGGTGATTTCTAATGGGTAGTTATCTCAGAATGTTAGTAGGAATGTGTGTGCAGTAATTGAGAATCATCCCACAAATATGAACTACTATATTGATTTTTTGAGATATTATATCAACAACAAAAGTCATTTTGATGGATTAACCAAGGCTGATAGGTAATTTTGGTGATAATACTTTATGATGGATTGTACTTGTGATGTGATTAACTTGGAAGAATATTCAGTTTTAAAGTTCGAATGAGGCAGGGAAGATTTTCATATGCTCAAAATGGTGTTTTACTACTATATGCTTGATTGGTTTAACTTTCTTTTGAAAGACATATCAGGTCTTCGCACATCTCATGAGTGGGTTGGAATGATTTTTGATTGATAAACAGTAAACGTGATTGGAAGCAAAACATGGCATTTGAAGAATTCAAATAAAATTATTTTCTTTCTATTTGGTTGGACTAAGGTTAATCTTATGAAAATAAGACTTAAATTTAGAACACTGTGATTACTTGAGTCTTGTATGTATTATGGTGATACTATTGCATTAATCAAATAGGGTGTAAATTTTTTGATATGCTTGGAGAAGGAAGTCTACAGACATTTTTGGGCAGGAGTTGTTATAAGTTTCATGATGGTTTTGAGATTGGTAATTGTTGAGATTTAGATTTCAGATCACTGACGTGATAAGATTGATGGAAATGTGATTCGTGATGTATTAAGATGTGTGATTTCATAACATCCTCAAGTGAATGGGCTAAAGTGATTGACAAAAGAAATTTTCTATTTTTTTAGGATCAAAAATCATATTTTTCTGTGATAAGACTATATTTGTGGTAATGGACATTGTTGGAGTGTTGACTGGTTCAACAAAAAAGACTAAGGATATTAGAATGGATTATCTAGGGGAAATGTGTGTGGAAAGGCACATGAATTGCAATATTTTATACTTTTCGAATGCTAAATGTGTAACAAGGTGTTTCCAGAGATTTATGATTCAAAGGTATGACATATGAGGCCACTGATGTATCAGGATTTTATGATACATATGTACTTCTTTCCATAGAGTTTTGTATGCCTTTTAGTACTACTATAAGTAAATACTGATATTATTTTGTTAAGATTCATAAATTACAATGATTTGGAGCAAAGGTACAATCCAAGATATTAGTTGTAAAATAATAACATACAAGCCACAAATTCAATATGTGGTTCGTCTGATGAACCATGGATCAACTTCAGAGAAGTTGCAAGACTGAAAGCAACATATGAATCCAGTTGCGGTCCATAGATGCAATTAACATACTGTAAATGGCCACTGCAAATTGAGATTCAGAGATATCGCAATGTGAGACTCCAATATGTGAAAGAAAATACGGTCCATAGATTCAAAATATAGACCATAAATGAAGCCGCAAATCAAATTTCAGAGAGTTTTGCATTCTAAAAATTTAATCTATGAAGGGTAGACGCAGACGACAGATTCAAAGTATGATCCACAGATTGATTCATGACTGCCATTAGATCACATAAGAAATCCAACTTGTAGTGTAGTCTACGGATCGTATATCCAATATACAGTTTGCATGTTGTAACTGGGCAGTCTGGAATTAAATTGGACTTGGGATTTTGGCCTTAGTATAAATAGAATTTTCAGTCATTTTTTGGAGAGAGCTGAATATTATCATAGAGAATGAAGTTTTTGGATAATAGCCATTGTAACTCAAACTACTTTTGAAGATCTACATCTAGAGTTTTAAATTCTCAATTCTTCTACTCTATTGTAAGCTGATCATATTTAATTCAAAGCTTTTCTTCTCTTCTTCTATCATGAGCAGCTAAATTCTTATCTAAGGTTATGAATCTGATTGGGTTGTGAAACCTAGAGATCTGAATTATGATCAAATGATATTAGGCTTTAATATATTTGATTGATCCTTGATGTTCTAGTTTAAATTGGTGATTGCAAACATCGGTTTATGCTAATTTTTATCAATTATGATTGAAAGAGATAATTAGAGTTTGGTAATATCAATCAACAAAAACTCAAGGCATAACCCTTGTTTAATAGATTCTTTTAAAAATATGTTGAATCTACTTGGAAATTTATAATCAGTTTGTGTTGAATTCTTGTCAATTTGAAAGAATTAATTTAGATAGATATTACTTAATTGTTGAAAGAGATTGAGTGATTACTTAGTGATTATTTCATATGATTAAAAATCCATTATCGATGAATCTAATTGAATGATCTAGGTGAACCCTAGGCAGGGACACATCCTCAGTTTCATCTCTCATTGATTTTTACCTTTTTCAATTAGATCTAAATTTTAGTTTACGTTTCTCATTATTAATTAACTAGAATAGTATCTTAAGGCATCAAATCACTTATTTACTTATCTTAGTAGCTGAATCAATACTAAGTCAATGTGAACTTGACCTAGACTCATAGTTGGGTTAATTATATTGCTAGCAACCTTGTACACCTTCTCAAGAAGAGGAGTGGATTTGGACATTCATCGATGGAACTGTTGTCGGAGACATAAGCAATTGGTTCTACTAAGTTAAAAATATTTTGATTTATGTGCCTTGATCTATTTTATCACATGTTGTTTGTTGTGATTAGTGAAATAGGTGTTCAATAGTAGCTCTCCCACCGGGTGTGATGGATCACCTATTTGATCGGATGCTTTGGAGCTATGGAAAGGGCAAGAGTTTTATTAAAGGGTTTCAATGTATGAAGAAGAAAATATGCGAAAATTGCTGGACGAAAAACGAAGCGAGGCGGAAAAGAGAAAGACTAATCTTAATTCGCTAAATTTAATTTGCCTTTTCATACCCTATTTTGCATTTCTTTCTACTTTTACCCAACTCCATCGAGCCTTTTTAAAAAAAATTTATATCTTTTTTTTACTTTTACTTTGCAGTATTTTACTTTATTAAAACTTTTTAAATTTCGAATTAGTGTCCATATAATAATATATTATTTTTAAAAAGGGAAAAATTCTTTAAAAATGTATAAGGATTGAGTTATTAATATTTTAGTACATATTTATAAGATAAATAAATGGCATCGGAAATTCTTGAGTTCATTTAATTCAATCTACTAGGTTATTCATTGGAAAAAATAAAAAATGATGAACAAATTAAATAATTTTAGTTTAGTCCATTTTTCCTTCTCGGGAATACAATTGAAAACTAAATAGAAAAGATATACCATGAAATCAAAGAAAGTAAATTCAATTAAATAGATATTATTAAAAGGATCTTCACAACTTTTAAATTTTTTAATTCAATTAAATTTAATTTACCTTATTTAAAAAAAATCTATCTCAATTTTAAGTTTAATAATAATTTACTATTTCCTTAAAGAGTTTCTTTGAGTTAGTACATTAAAAGAGAGTTACGTAGAAAAAAAATGAGCAACAGAGATAAGAAGAACAAAATTCAAAAATAGAAAAGGAATGTTCTTAATAAATATGTAAAAATACTGAGAAGGAGAAATATAATAGAAGAGAGAGAAGGAAAAAGGAGTAAAGTTGTCAATTGAGCCCAAATATAATGAAGTTTTTCATTGCATTTTGATTCTGAGCCCAAAAACTTAGTCCAATGCACCTCTGCTATGGGAAAAGCCAAAGCAATAAAAGGGGAAAAAATATTATGGGTGAGAATTGAACCTGCAACCTTTGAAAAACTTTGAACCCCCTTAACCACTAAACTAAAATTTTCAATTGTTTTAAGGGGGTTCATTATAGAATATATATTCAAAAAAATTGAATTTAACCTTATATATATAGTGTAATTTTTCGACGAAGGGGGTTCGGGTGAACCCCGTAAACACCACGCAGATCTGTCGCTGCCTTGGAGGAATGATGATATGTATGGATATCCGTATGATATGATGGACTGTTCTCCTCAGTTTCAAAATCCACCATACCAGGATCAGTTTCATAGGTAGTATGTTGAACAAAATTACATAAACACAGCACATGATTGATGGAAAAGTCAGAACTATTATAATCGACCAACACTTTCAGTCACCCAACTACCACAATCAATGGATACCACAACCGCAAGGCCATGTTTACCAATTTGGTTAGAATGAACATGTCAGTCAGGATCAAAATTGGTGCGATGAGAATTCTTTGAACTAAGGGAGCGCTAAGCTAGGAAGTATGCTCAACAGGGTAGTGTAGAATCAAGACAAAGAAGACACCACTCTTAGGAGCTTGGCTAAGATGGTGAGCTCCCATACAACTTCTTTTTAAAGACTTGAGTAGAAAATGAGTTATATATCTATGGAGCATTATGTGGGGAAAGAAGAGTAAGTACTTGATATCAGTGATGCTATCCCCTGGAAAATGAAAAAGACCATAGAACATACTTGATATATGTGATGCTATCCCCTGGACAATGAAAAAGACCATAGAGCATATTGATCTGCCATTACCACTCGGAGTGGCAAGGTGCTACATTTTGAAAATGATAAACTTATGAATGGGAAGATTGTTGATGAAGATAAAGTGGGTCATGATGATATGATAGAAGTTGAGGAGATTGTGGTTGGCAAATCAAATAAAAAGAAGGCCAATGAGGAAATGGTCAAGATGTCTAATCCTTTGACACAAATCCAAAAGCCTACTCCGCCATTTTTGCAAAGGCTAATGAAAAAGACTGACAATGTAAAGTTCGAAAAATATCTTGAAATATTGAAGCAAGTATCTTTGAAAATACCATTTGTTGAAGATTTTAAGAAAATGACGGGATTCATAAAATATCTCAAAGAAATTTTCACCAAGAAGAGAACAACTAGGAAGGAAGTGGTTACAGTTACACATAGAGTTAGTGCTATTATTTTAGGTACTATGGTGGTAAAAAAGGATGATCCTAGAGCATTCATCATTCCGTGCACTACTGGGCTACAAGATTTTGCTAGAGCTTTGTGTGATAATGGTGAAAGAATTAAGTTGATATCGCTTTCTATCTTCAAGATAACATGACTTAGTATTCTACGACCTACTAGTATGAGACTACAAATGACCGATAGATCAATCAAGAGCCGGTAGAGATTATTGATGATGTCCTAGTGCAGGTTTGGAAGTTTATGCTTCAGCTGAATTTATTATCCTAGACCGTGTAGTTGATATTGAGGTCCCTATTACTCTAAGAAGTCCATATTTTGCTACTGGAAGGGCTATTATGGACTCATAGAGTAATGAAATTAATTCTGAGTCAATAATGAGGAAGTCTTTTCTGTAGTAGGCAAAGGGATGAAGTTGCCAAAAGAATATGCTAGTATTTTTGTGATTGATAAGTCAGATGTTATGGATGATACACAAGAAATGCAAATCAAGGAAGGTGTCTTAGGTGAAGTTTTGGTGTCTATCTTAGTTAACTATGATACAACAGTAATATGAAATGTTATGATATTAGAGTACAGTTGATAATAGAGGTGTTCCTTCAGGTATTTGCAAACACAAGATCTTATTAGAGGAGGAAATTGGTTCTAGCATAGAACACCAAAGGAGATTGAATCTGATTATGCAAAAAGTGGTAAAGAAAGAAATTATCAAATGACTTGATGCTAGAGTGGTCTATCCCATATCTGAGAGTAAATGAGTTAGTCTAGTATAATGTGTACCTAAAAAGGGAGGCATAATGGTGGTGAATAATGAGAGGAAACAATTAGTGCCCACTGTTCGGACCAAACTACAGGCAAGTGCACGTGATCGTACAAGTAGTAAAGTGACTTTATTTCAAGCCAAGTATCGATCCCACAGGGACTGAATTATGGTAGTAATTATCCTAATTGTTAGTGAACGATATCGCTATGAAATCATACAACCAAACAAATAATGTTTTATGAGTCAATATTAATAGTTAATAAGAACTTAAGTAAAGATTGTAAATTAAAGTCTAAATAATAGCAACGAAAAAGCTGAGGTTAAGGCACACATGCAGGGATGTAATTTATTAATTAGAATCAGTCGATCTTCTCTTCGGTTGTTAGTCAGGAATTAATAACCCACGGATTGGATCTTTCGACTCCTCTCCAATTAAAGAATCATGAGACTTACATTACACATTTCTGTGATGCAAAAACCCCATGCTCTAGCAATACATAACAAATTCCATAAATGACTAATATGACATTACAAATATATTTCTATTCTGAACGTAAATCTTCTCTCAATTTTCTCAACTAAGAAAAGATCATNCAGATATATTTCTATTCTGAACGTAAATCTTTTCTCAATTTTCCCAACTAAGAAAAGATCATATCCTACCAATTCACATCTGTCCAATTACTTTCCTTTTTCAAATCAAAATTGGTTTTCTAAGATATACATTAACATTGACCAAACATTAATGCAGTAAAAACAAAAATTGATAGAACAACCATTATAGAGAAGATGAAAACTGAAATGATTAATCATTACATTCCTCTACAATTATCCTTAACCTCAGGAAGAGGTGAATTAGCCACTCATTTGTGGATTAAACATCTTCAAACAAGTAGAATTCATACAAGCAATTGAAATTAAAGAGAAAAAGGAATAGAATTAACCCTAGAATTTCGTCCTCTCAACTGCCTGCTAACCACGTTCTTGCTCTAAAAAGTCAGAATGTTTAAAATAAAACCTAAGTGCGCTTTTATACTAGTGGGAATTTTTCCCGGAATAACAAGCAACGTGACACGGAGTGTATCGTGGAGCACTGCCTTCATGCCACAGTGCTATCACGGACCCCCACTGGAACTCGGCTCCCAGGTAAATGCACCTCAGCGTGGCACGGAATGTATCGCGGAGCATTGCCTCCGTGCCACGGTGCTATCACGCACCTTCACTGGAACTTGAGGTTCCAGGTAATCACACTCAACGTGACACGGAGTGCATCGCGGAGCACTGCCT
>JACEIK010002346.1:46684-60112 GCA_018107945.1 Datura stramonium
CCTTCTACCTGCAAAACAACACTAATCATATTGGTTAGTATAAATTCACATTTACCTAAGAATCACATGAGAATGTACACATAACAATAGATAAACAAGTAGAAATGAAGTATTTGAGTATCCCTTGGGCATGAAATTCTACCCAAGATCACTCACCTTTGCAAGTATTTAGGTGCTTCCTTTGTTTTACTTTAGAGGATGGAAGTTCTTTTGGTATTGGATGTTGTAAAGATCCACCTGGCCATTTCCTTACTTTTATGTGTTCTTACCACTTTGACCCTCTCCTTGAATTCTACATCGCATTTGTGACTTGCGGGGATGAGTAGAATGGCTCCTAAGGCGTTCCAGCGAGTTTTAGAAAGGTTTCTTAGTTTTTGAGATTCTAAAATTGAAATAGTTAACTTCGGCCAACATTCTTAGTAAACAGTCTTAGATTAGCTTTCCATCAGTGCCATTAGCACTGAGATGGGGATTTTAGGCTACTGGGACCTTGGATTTGGTCCCAAGGCTTTCAAACTCATTTTAGGCATTTGAGCAGTTTTTTGTATGTGGTTAAAGTGTTGACTTTTGTGTTCATATTGTAAAGACGATCTCCAATGTTTATTCTATTCAGTTCGAAATGGCATTTCCACTTGGAAAACATATAAGGTTTGTGTTAACGACAATCCAAATGAATTCTGGGGGTCCGTTTGAAGTTTGAGCTGTGGCTGGTGCTAGATGGCTCTCTATTGTTATGACCCAAGCATAGGTCCAGACCGAGACACGGACCGTAGAACCATGAATGGCTCCAAGTCGACCCATGGCTGTTGCGCCCCATCGCACGCGCAAGCGTGCGTAGTAATACAAGTAATACAGTGGCCCTTTTTAAGAGCCGGATGTCGAACCCATAGGGGCTAGACTTATTTTAGCAAATATTCAAGTTCGAGTGCTATATTAAATTTCACTAGTGTTGATTATAGAAATTTCGGGAAATTCTAATTAAATCTAGGGGTGATCACAAAACAATCGAGAAACAATTAAAGAAGAAACTAGAGTTAAGGCCTAATAATCATACAATGCTACAATTCACAGTGGTTCGAGTATGAAAACTTCAATTGTTGTCTCACATAGTTAAAATGCGATGCTCATGGTCTCTTGAGCCTTTAAACACGACAAACTAGTCTCACACCTACATCGTTTAGAGGGGATGTGACGTCCTAATTCATGAGAAATTTAACTACGTGGATGTGGTTTACGGGGTTTGTGCCGTTGATTATGGACTTTCGTACCTCTAATCATTTAACCTAACTTAGCTTCACAACTACTTCTATGAGCGGTGATGTTACAATTCTAAGTCAGTGTCTAGATAAGAACTTGCTCCCTACATCCTTGAGTTCTAGCCTAGGGTTACTCTTTTGAGCTTTTACCTAGCTTAACCCTAGGTAGAGTTCTTCACTTCTTTCTTCGCTCCTTCCCAGTGTTCTCAAAATATTTTGTGATAAATGATTTCAGGAGCTAAGGTTTTAATTTATACTAAATGAAAAATTGCACTTTTTGGTCGGCCATGGACTGCCTCCATGTCACGGAGCTGGTCACATCAATTCGCCTCCGTGACATGGAGCAAACGCGCAGCAACACTGGAATTGGCATGTTGTCGGTGCTGGCCTTGCGCATTGCCTGTCGTGGCACGCTGCTTATCACGGGGCTGCTTAGCCGTGGCTTGACTGGAATGGCATGCCTGGCGCGCGCATATTCCTACCATGACACGTTGCTGGACACACAGCTCCCTTGCCGTGGCACGCTGCTCAGCGCGCTGCCCGTGCTGCGTGGCACGCTATGTGGCTCGGCATGTGCATACCCTAGAGCGACATCATGCGACTCTTTTGCAATTTTTTCAAAGCTTCCTCCTCAAGCCTTAACCATCATATTTAGTCTCTCCTAAGAATTTTACACCTACAAAACAAAGACTAATCATATTGGCTAGTTTATGCATATAAATATTAAAAAATCACATGAGAATATAATTAATTAAATCGACAAACTTGACTAAAGTAAGTTATAAAATATCACTTAGGCACGTAATTATGCCCAAGATCACTACCCCTCACTTAATGCCTTGTTCATCCTCGAACAACTCTTTTACATCTCATGCACATGAAGACTCACACATAGCTAATTGAAGCAAGACGATTCAAGCTAAGGCTACAACGATTGTTTTTGATGGCAAGTTAAAAGTAGAGCATGCAATATTTAACCCTTAAAATCAAATATAACTACGTAAAGACTTCCTAGCCTCAAGAATCGGCTCTCAAACTCAACAAACTCATGCAAATTAACCAATTAAGAAATCTGGCATGAATTTTATCTTTCATCAAACATGTGCCCTCACAACAAGAGAGTTACCCATTTTTCGCTCATACATTTTCAAATCATATCATGCATGGGTATATGACTATGAACTAAGCTCACTCTCACAAAGATTTCACATGCGACATGAATTGACCCAAAACTTGCCTTTAGTGTTTTACTCCACTAATTTAGGAATGTTGAAAAGTAAGATCAAGTAGGACTTAGTGGGTTGCAATGTAAGCTAAGGGAGGGTTGGTAATATTATGGCCAGTAATAGTGACTATCTTCCCTAAATGCTTCTAATACATCACACTTTCCTTGATAATTTTCATCTTCTACTTCACCTTTATTCATTTCTCTCCTATTTTCCTCTTATGTTTTCCCATTTCATTAAGTACAATTAAGCTGTTGGTAAGGAGTACTTAAGCAATTTTCTTTATCTTTCTTTCTCGCTCTTTTCTTCTTTTACTCCTTACTAACCCTTATTCATTTTTATCCACCTCTAGTCTTTTCTTTCTTCTCCCAACTCTTCACTCCTTCACTTCTTTTGCATGTTTCACTTAAGCGCGTAGGAGTTTTGGATCAAATTCAAGGCTAATGAAAATAAAGGATTAAGTTCATTTTATGGATAGCAAATCATAAGCTAAAGACTCAATGGGGCTAACTAGGATCAGACATTCAAGTTAGGTAAACCAAGGGATAAAAATTAGGATCATTGAAATGCCTAAATCATCTCCTACGATTTACATCCCTCATTTCGCTTTGTATACACACCAGGAAAGTTCTAGAAATTACACAATATCATGGAATATTTAATATACTTACACTTACAGCACATTCTCAATTCAAGACAAATTCAGCAGACGCTTAACTCAGCTAATTACAAGAATGCAAAATTTAGCTTTAAGCACATCGAGTCACATCCAGGAGCCTAGGTGTCTCAAACAGAGTTATACAGTTTCTAACATGCTAAAAAATTTACAACACTTGCATCTCACAATCATGTATAGCACATAACAAGAACATCAAGCAATCAAGAAGCTAAGGGTTCAAAAATAAAAACCTATGGACTAATTTTCCCTCAAGACGGTTGTCATCCATCAATCGTCGGGAAAAGTCCCTAACTATGACTAAAAAAAATTATGTACAGACAGAGAAAAATTTTATTTCACGGTTCAAAGTGCCCCCCGTTGGAAAAGAACCGAAAAGAAAAACCAACGAATGGGTGAGTCATGCTCAACTTAAAAAAAATTTCATCAATCACTACCATATCAAGCACTAGTTCCACCCGAAATCATTAAGCACAAAATTTTTAAATTTCCCTCACCCCACACTTAAAATATGCTATGTCCACAGAGCATCAAATTAAAATACAAAAAGGGTGAGAACTACTCCCTGAGGCCTCTAGGCCTAGCTAATAGCATGTTTTCTTTTATTTTTTCACAAGTGGGTTATCGACCCCACAAGTGATAAATGATTTTAGGAGCTAAGGTTTAAATTTATACTAAATGAAAAATTGCATTTTTTGGCCGGCCATGGACTGCCTCCGTGTCACTGAGCTGGTCGCAGCAATTTGCCTCAGTGACACGGAGCAAATGTGCAGCAACACTGGAATTGGCATGTTGTCAGTGTTGGCCTTGCGCGTTGCCTGTTGTGGCACGCTGCTCATCGCGGGGCTGCTTGGCCGTGGCACGTTCCTGTCGTATGGCTTCACTAGAATGGCATGCCTGGCGCGCGCATATGCCTGCCGTGACATGCTGTTGGATGCGCAGCTCCCTTGCCGTGGCACGCTGCTCAGCATACTGTCGTGCTGTGTGGCACGCTGTGTGGCTCGGCATGTGCATACCCTAGTGTGACACCGTGCAACTCTTTTGCAATTTGTTTTAATCTTCCTCCTCAAGCCTTAACCATCATATTTAGTCCCTCCTAAGCATTTTACACCTACAAAACAAAGACTAATCGTGTTGGTTAGTTTATGCACATAAATATTAAAAAATCACATGAGAATATAATTAATTAAATTGACAAACTTGACTAAAGTAAGTTATAAAATAGCACTTGGGCACGTAATTATGGCCAAGATCAAAGGCATTAACATGATAACTAAAGATCAACATAAGCAAAACTGATAACTAAATTCTAAAATAGCATAAGTGTGACTAAAAAAACATCTAACCAATGGTAATATCATAAAACTGAGTCCGAAGCATAATATACAAGTATGAGTTTGAAAAGCCTCTACTAACTGATGAGATGCAGGGACAAGCCCCCAACTGTCTCTATGTTTGAAACAAACTGACATAATGATACTGAAAAACAGATGTCCTTGGAGGATGAGGACTCAACCAAGGTAGGGTCTAAACTGGAATGAGAGCAGGACTAACGGTGCGTCAGAGTCTGATCGCTAGGACCTGTATTGTGAAACGATACAACATAGAGTATACGGTCAGTACTTGAAATGTACTGAGTGTACAAAGTAAGTAAAATAAGATGAATAAATATAAACTAAAATCATGTATATTAACATAATTCATAACATCATAAGAGTAGAGACTACATGCTAATATCTAAAAATATGAATAGTCATAACTGAATCGAATGACCCAATGTTGAAACCAAAATTAATAAGTAAAACTAATAACCTATCCACTGGGTCAAACCTGCTGAAAACATAATATCATAACTAATAAATATGCGTAATAGAGATCATGAGGAATAATGGGAGACTCATGTAATAGACACTATCACTATGGAGCTTACATGATCTCAACTATTACACTCAAGTGGGTAGAGCCATCCAAATCCTTGCTAGGGATAAGGGCACTACCATGATATTGATATCAAACTGAAGGCCCTTTCGGGGTAGGGGAAGTTCACAAGGGAGGTCCCAAAGTAAATGTCAAATCCTACATTGGCGCATAGTTCTGAGACCAGGGGTTTTCATGAACCCTGGCCTACTCGGTGCTAGACACTGCTCCTAAAAAAGTGCAAAGTGCTCACCATCATTTTTTAATGAAGTTAAAAGCATACCATAATCTAAATGTGGGAGTATAGACTCAAAAACCATATGGTAAGCTGATTTATAGAACTAAACTGAATCATGAAAACATGCTTAATATAAATGGGATTACCCAAAAGCTAAAGATCATGCATACTTGAAATGTACTAGTCGAAATCATAGATTCATATATGGATAATTTTTAAACATACATACATGCTAGATACTTCATCATACTCGAAATCATCAATCATAAACTAACTTTTTCATGAACTTGCATAATTGAGCATAATTTTCTAAAACTTTAACTCATGAATTTATAATCAAAACATATATTGAATCAACCCATTAACCATAAAACATACTTTAAAACATAGAGGGAATCAACCCATAAACAATTTGTAAGAATTCTATCAAATTAGAGTGAAATCCCTTTTTGATCATAATTTGAGTAGAGACTTGATTCATGATTTTCAGGAGAATTATGAGTATAAGGGTGAGAGGAACCCTAATCCATGGCCTCACATACTTGGAAGAACTTAATCTACACTGGCCCTAGAAATCCCTAAGAATTTGGAGAAGATTTTTAACAGTTCTAGGCTTGATCTTCAATATAGAGGTCTAGATTGCATGCATGTGATGGGAAGGGTTTAGAATGGGCTTAATCCTCATAAAACCCTCACAATAGTGCTTAAAAGGATTTAGTTTAGGGTCTTAGGAGCTTAGGAATTATGAAAATTCCCTTACTTAAATCGTAGAAAATTTCACTCTGCCATGTGTCACGACTCACACCACGAGTCGTACCTCGATACCATAACTTGTGGTTAGCATATGTAGTCACCACTGCTCTTCCCTGACTTTCTGAAGTTTTTTGCTGGAAAGAGAATGACTCGTACCACCAATCTACGAGTCGTTTAGATCAACACATGATCACTATTTCCAAGATCCTTATTTCCTTCTCACGGGTGCAGACCATGACTCGTTGTTTCCTACAACGGGTTGGTACAAAGATTCGTACCTTCCAACAAGGGCAACTCATTCAACAAACCATGGTTCAACCTAAGAATCATTACATGATCCAATGAGTCGTACCTAGACTCGTTGTCACTGGACTCCTACAGATTCAAACCACGAACACTTCCCATGACTCGTATCTTCTTATAACGACTCGTCCCACGTGTTGTCTTGTGAAAATTTTTCCCTCTTTTCTACATAGCACATTTCAAATCTTCGGTCTAATCTTTGGAACCTTCACGATATTACAATATCTCCCCCTTGGGAACATTTGTTCTTGAATGTGGGTTAAACATACTGAAAAATAGGGGAAAGAAACTAAAATTCAAATATTGAACATTTGGAGCTGAAAAATGACAGAGTGACTGACTCCTAACTGATATACATGACTGAACAGAATTCATAAACGTCACGACCCGAACATAGATTTGAACCAAGGCACAAAACCTAGAACCACGAACAGCTCCAAGTCGACCCATGGCATGAACATAGCGGCTAAAGAGCATAAATTAATTGAAACTGATAAACTGGACATGAATAAGTGGAAGCCAACACACATAACAACAAATAACCGAGTCAACACTAACAAGCTGAGATCCTACATTGTCTGAAAAGCCTCAAACATAAGTGATGAGCTGATGGGAGAGCATCCCCAACTAGCTCGAACAAAGTCTGCAACTGAAATTAAAAAAAACAACAAACTAAATTGAATGTCCTCGGAAGATGAAGACTCACCAATACTAGCTAAACAAGACAGATACAGAAAGAGGACTAATGGCGTCGCTGAGTCTGAACTCTTGGACCTATATCATAAGATGATGCAACATAGAGTATGTCATGAATTGGTAATTTACCAACTCATTAGGCTCTTAGGCATGAGCTTAGTTTTCAAGTCATTTAGATGAATTTTATTCCCTTTTTACCTTTTTATGTGCAGATATCTAATGTGAAGAAAAGAGCAAAAAGTGGAGTGAAAAGATGGAAATCAGGTGAAAACTGGCACTTCACTGGTGAAGACTGGTGAAATGCCAGCCAAACGCAGATAATCACTTCCTTGGGGAATTAAAGAAACTGGCGGTCACAGACATCAACCAATGACTCGCCGGTTAACTCGCCTATTGACACCTAAACTTGCTTGATCAAAGAGAAAGAAATAAGCGGAGGATTGTTGGAGGCCGGCGAATCGCCGAAGGACACTGGAAATCACTGAAGGAGAAATCAATTATAGCTAGCAATTCGTGGAATGTTACTGACAAACCGCCGGTACTCTCGCAAGTTCCAAAATGGCTGAGCAGGGGCAAATGTGTCCAACACTGAAAAAGAAGGAATTCGGTGCCTTAATTTAAGATATATTCTAGAAAGAAGTACTTTGTACCTATCAGATCTTAACATTTAGCTTGGAACATTCTCTTTGTAGAGGAGGAAAGTAGAATTCTATTAGTGGAAATTGTTAAAGATTGATTTTCTTTTCTTCTTCTTCCTCTATAGCAAGGTGCCACCATTGTTGAAGACACATTATTGAATTTGATTTTTCTACTCTTATTATTGAAATGAATGAGTTTATTGTTAAATATTCTTTTTACTTTCTTAACCATGAGTAGCTAAATTATTAGTTAGAGGTGTGTGGTGATGAGTGCTTAATTAGATTGGGTATTGCTAGATTCGTCTTAATATTATTTAATTAGAGTGAATCTGTTAAGTTCTCACCAATTTATAATTGATGATCTATAGTTGTAGATGTGGGTCTACTTTTTTTTACTTGATTTCTACTTGAAAGAGAAGAGTTAGTATTGGGAGAGAATTTGATGGTGGAAATGGATGTGATGCTATGGAGTTTGGCTAGACGTAGCCACACCCATATTTTCATTCCTAATTAATATCTAATAGATAGAGATTAGTGTAGCTATTAAAAAAAACTTGATTGGGTTGATTTAATTGTGTCTAATGATCCGAAAGAACTCTAAAAAGAGGCATTTATGAGGTTTAAAAACATATAATGCCCACCAGCCAAAGGTTATTTACACAATTTGAACTGATGAGATGATCTAGCATAGCCTTGTTTAATTAACACATCATCTATACCACAACGTCTAGTCCTTCTCATTATTGTCGATAGCTTTGCTTATTTTACCATTCTAATTAGCCGAGTTAAAATCTATACCATATCATTAACATCAAGTTTCCCCCAAAATGTTTATTGCTTTATTACTTTTGAGGGGTACGAAATAATTTCAATTTTTCAAACAACATTTGCGTATATCATTTGTTAGTCTCTATTGGATTCCACCCCGATATCCGTCGGGATATTTTTTTTGACACAATGACCATTCAGGCTCCTTCATGACGAAGAGTGTATTTTGGACGTTATAAAAAATGGTGCCATTGACGGGGACTAGCGCTTTATATTCTTTTGTTGATTGTCAATTTAAATTAGTCTTATACCACTGTTGGTTGGCTTTTAATGCCAGAGCTTGTATTTCATTTGGTTGTTATTAAGTGACCATTGATTTTCTCATGAGCCTCTTTGAAAGGTTGTGGTGAGACCCCAAGGGGAACCTTATGTGGAAGCTCTCAAACTGGTAGATAAGATGTGGCGTAGAGAGGGGAGGAAAGATATAGTGTTGCGGGTCATGATGAAACAAATAGAGTTATTAACAAACGATATGAAGGGTTTTCGTATAAGGTACCATTAAGCCAACCAAGGCTATGAGTACTCTTATCATGGAAATAAAGGTCAGAACGATGTCTGTTTAGCTAAGACGAGTAGCCAAGGAAGTGATGATTCACTCTTATCCTGTACGGAAAACACTCTTGAGGTGGTTCTTGAAAAAGTTATTTCAACTGATTCTAGAGTTCAGGAATTACGGAGTGAATTGTCGGACCTTACTACAACCGTGAAAATTCATGATGTAGCAATAAAACAGTTAGAGGACAGGATGAATGTGTTAGCATCTCAGCTGGCAACTCCAAGAAAGGAAACAAATGTTTCACCACCTCAAGCCGTCAAGGATGAAGGTATATTTGGATGGGAAATGGAAGAAGAGATCGTTGAAGAAATGTTTGCTGATTTTTTTTGAAAGGTGAAGAACTAGAGGAAGTTTTTCAAGTGAGCAATGGAATAAGAAATTATACCTTTCAACCGAAGAAGCTTGACCTCGACCTAAAGAATCAAACAACCCCACCATCACAATCGTCCATTGTTGCACCACCGAAGCTGGAGCTCAAATCATTACCTACTCATTTGCAATATGCATATCTGGGGGAAAATGAGACACTTTCAGTCATTATTTCAGCAAAGCTCACCCCCCTCCAAGTAGAAAACTCATCATGGTATTTAAAAGGCATATTCGAGCTATATGGTGGTAAATAGATTATATCATCGGTAGTCCTTCGGGGATTTGCACTCACAAGATTAATCTTCAAGAAAATTGTAGTCCATTAGTCGAACATAAAATAAGTTTTAACCCACCTATGCAAGAAGTGGTCAAAAGGTATATTATTAAATGTCTAGATGCAGGACTGATGTATCCTATCATCAACAGCAGTTGGGTAAGTCCTGTACAGTGTGCTCCAAAGAAAAGAGGCAGTACGGTTGTCCTAAATAAAATGAATGAATTATTTGCCACTCACCCAGTTATCGGATGGAGAGTTTGCATGGATTACAGTAAGATAAACTCCTGGACAAAGAAAGATCACTTCCCAATGCCCTTCATTTACCAAATGTTAGATTGGTTGTCCGGGAAAGAATATTATTATTTCTTGGATGGGTACTCAGGGTATAATCAAATTTTGATAAAACTTGAGGATCAAGAAAAACAACTTTTACATGTCCATATGGAACTTTTGCATTCAAGAGGATGTCTGTCCTTTGCAATGCCCCTACCACTTTCCAACGATGTTTGATGTCCATCTTTTAAGATATAGTAGAGGACACTATGGAAGTCTTCATGGATGACTTTTCAGTTGTGGGGGATTCTTTTGAAGTTGTTGGCACACCTAAAAATGGTTCTAAAGAGATGTAAGGAGACAAATTTTGTATTTAATTGGGAAAATGTCATTTTATTGTGAAAGAAAGGATTGTTTTGGGACACAAGATTTTCTAGAAAGGGATTGAGGTGGATCAAGCCAAAATCACGTTGTTTCTCAGTTACCTCGACCGTTCGCAGTGAAGGGTGTTAGGAGTTTCCTCGGATATGTGGTTTTTTTCCGCGGTTATATTAAAGATTTCTCTAAAATAGCTCATCCTTTATTTTGGCTGTTGGAGAAAGAAGCAAATTTCAATTCTGATGAGGGGTGTGTGAAGTCCTTTGTGGAGCTGAAAGAAAGGTCCTCTCCAATTATTATAGCACATAATTGGTCAAAATCTTTTGAGCTCAGGTGCGATGCCAGTGGGGTAGCATTAGGAGCAGTCCTTAGTCAACAAAAAGATTAGATATTTCATCCCATCTACTATGCTAGCAAAGCTCTGAACGATGCACAAAATGAACTATATAGTGATTGAACAGGAATAACTCGCTATTGTGTTTGCGTTTAAAAAGTTTCGGGCATACTTGTTTGGAACGAAAGTGGTGGTGCACACAGACCATGCAGCTCTCAGATATTTGATGTCCAAGAAAGATGCTAAACCTAGGCTTATAAGGTGGGTTCTTTTGTTGCTGGAATTCGACTTTGAGCTGAATGATCATATGGGATGTGAGAATCAAGTGGCTGACCATCTTTCAGACCTAGAATAAGTGGTCAGCCAGAAGTACATGATCAATGATGCCTTCTCGGATGAACATATTCTAGCTACAACCCATGATTTAACACCGTAGTTTGCCAATTTTTCTAATTACTTGGCAAGCAACATCATACCCGATGGTTTAAACTTTCAGCAAAAGAAGAAATTCATGCATGATGTTCGGAAATTTTATTGGGACCAACCTTACTTCTTTCGTAGTTGCGCAGATGGTTTAGTATGATGGTGTGTTCCAGAAGTGGAGATGGTCCCAATCTTAGAGGCCTGTTATTCTTGACCTATTGGGGGCCATTATGGGAGTGTGCGGACAATAGTAAAGGTGCTACAGTTTTATTGGCCTACATTACATCAGGATGCCCATGAATTTGTGAAGCAATGCAATCGGTGTCAAAAAACATGGAGTATTTCAAGGAGGCATGAACTTCCATTAACACCAATCTTGCAGGTTTGAGTTGTTTGATGTATGGGGGATCGACTTCATGGGCCCTTTTTTGAGCTCTTATAGGAATAAGTACATTTTGGTGGTAGTTGATTATGTTTCCATGTAAGTTGAAGCTGTAGAACTACCCAACATTCAAGGGAGGAGCGTAACAACCTTCTTGAAGAAACACATTTTCTCCCATTTTGACACTCCTAGAGCTATCATTAGTGATAGGGGATCACTTTTTCACAATCGACTATTCAGCAACTTGTTAGCCAAATATGGTGTGAAGCACAAAGTGCCCACCCCTTATCCGCCACAGACCATTGGCCAATTAGAAGATTCAAATCGGAAAATAAAGTCTATCTTAACTAAATGAGTCAATGTAAATAGAAAGGATTAGGCTTGAAAGTTAGATGATGTATTGTGGGCATTTCGGGCTGCATTTAAAAAACTTATAGGGATGTCCCCATATCATCTTGTTTTTGGCAAATCATGCCACCTCCCTATTGAATTAGAGCACAAAGCCTTGTGGGCATTGAAGAGATTGAAACTTGAATGAGGGAGAGCTATTCAAGGGTGAGTTCAAAATCTGCATGAGTTGGATGAATTCAGAATGAGGGCATATGAGAATGCAACTATTTACAAAGCCCGGATGAAACATTATCATGACCAAAATGTTTTGTAGCGTAGATTTTCTCCAGGTGACTGCGTGTTTGTCACGACCCAAACATACACCCGGATTGTAGACATCGAACAAGGAGCCCTGAGAAACCCCAAGTTGACGCATGGAATGAGCATACATCTAATTCAATCACATGAGCAGAAGACTTAACATAGAAAACGTAATCATAACATACCATAAGGAAAAATTAGTACAATATTTAAACAATACGACGGATTACAACTTGTAGTCTTATAAGCCTGTAAACATGAAAGGCGGATTGATGGGACAACTCCCCAACTAATCCGACATCCAGAAACTGAAGGAATAACATAGAGTGTGAAAATGTAGCCCTCAGAACATGGGGACTAACCAAGTGAGCTGAGAGCAAATCCGAATCTATCTCCGGGTGAGGATGATCTTGAGAACTGGGACCTGTATCATGAGATGATACAACGTAGAAAGTATGCGGTCAGTACATGAAATGTACTAAGTATGCAAGGAAAGTAAAATGGACATTTAAAACATATATAAGTTCATAAAAGTTCATAAGAGTAGGACAACATGCTCGTATCATAAATCATTGTAACATATCACATGGCTCAAGGTTTTCAAAACATTCATAACATAAACATAGTCATAATCATAATAGAAGAGCTTTGCTTAAGATAACTTGAGCCAACATACATAATCATGACATGCATAAATCATGAGGAACAGTGGGAGATTCTCTTAATCGACATACCCCATATGAGCACACATGAAGCCCGACTTGTAGCCCTAGTCGGGAGGGTTTTCGTACCTTGCCAAGGGTAGGAACAATGAAGGGCATGATCACAAATGAAAAGAGACATTTGGTCCAGGGACAAACATGAAAAGGGGTCCCAACATACCTACGGTGGCGTGTAGTTTATCAGATCCAGGGCTTAACCGGAGTCCTGAACCTACTCGGTGTTCGATACTACTCCCAAAACATATATAGTGCTCATAATAATACATACATCGATTCATGGGCTTGTTAGATCATAATAATCGTAAACATGATTGAACATACATGAACTATCCATGACTTGAGGCCCGTGAGTTGGCCAAAATCATAATCTATAAATCGTAGGTTTCATGCATACTTGTAGATCATACATATAACTTGGAAATCATCAAATCATAGTGGATATTTTAATAAATTCATATTTCGAATCATAAATCATGCGGGGCTTTTAAATATCAACAATGGAAATAGTATATGATAAATTGATTCATGATGG
>JACEIK010002346.1:60766-97865 GCA_018107945.1 Datura stramonium
ATCTCATCTCCTAAAGGGTCACACCACGACCTATCACCACAACGAACGAATCATTGTTTCCCCCCGTCAAGCCTACTGGAAAACTCAATCATCCAACCATGAACACAACCAATGACTTGTGGTTTCTCCCAACGAGTCATGGGGACACCCGTTGTACGCCACCTGAAGAACTGAATTTCTTCCCACGATTTCTAACAACGACTTGTTGTTTCCTACAATGAGTCATCATGTCTCCGGTGGTTTACATTGTCACCCATCCTGATCCTAACCACGACTGCAATGGATGACCCGTTGTATCTCACAACGGGTCATCATACCACTTGTTGTCTCCACAGCCACCAACACTCCCCTAACCAACTACTGCATACAACAACTTGTGGTTTGATACCACAAGACGTTCCATGGTCCATTCTGCAACTTTTTCCCAATTTCTGTAGTTTTCAACTTTCAACATCTCGGGTCTATTCTTACGCACTTCCGGAGTATTACAATATTTCCCTCTTGGGAACATTCATCCTTGAATGTAGAAAATAAGCAGAAAACAGAAACATGCAACTATCATATGGAAATACTGATCATTTAAATCGAAACCTTACGGAATGACTATCTCCGATTCATAAAACATAGCTGAATTGATCTCATGCTTCACATACACACTGATACACATAAAAGAAACTTGAACACATGAACTGAACATGAAAACTACATGGGATCATAGAGTAGAACTGATACCTCAAGTCAGAACTAAGCCGGTAGAGAGTAAATGTAGGTATTTAGCCATTATATCTGCTTCGGCTTCCCACATAGCTCCCTTAACATGCTGATTTCTCCATAAAACCTTAAATGAGGCTACTTCCTTGTTCCTTAGCTTACGGACTTGACAATCTAATATTTCCACGGGTACTTCTTCATAACCGAGGCTGTCTTTTACACTGACGCTGTCCACCAGGACTACTAAGGCTGGATCACCAAAACACTTTTTCAAAAGTGACACATGAAATATAGGATGAACTACAGATAACTCCAAGGGCAAGTCCAACTCATACGCAACCTTACCAACTCTCCTCACAACCCGGTAGGGAACAACATAGCAGGGGTTGGGTTTCCCTTTCTTTTCGAACCGCATGACTCCCTTCATGGGAGATACCTTTAGAAATACCCAATCGTCCACCTCAAACTCCAAATCTCTCCTCCTCACATCGGCATATGATTTCTGATGACTCTGAGCGGTTTTCAACCGGTCCCTTATCAATTGAACCTTCACCATCGCCTCTTGAGCTGAATCTGGCCCTATCATAGCTGCCTTACCAACCTCAAACCATCCGATAGGAGATCTACACCTGCGCCCATAAAGATCCTTGAATGGTGCCATCTGGATACTAAAGTTATAGCTATTATTATAAGCAAAGTCAATTAAGGGAAAATTATCATCCCAACTACCTTTAAAATCCATAACACATGCCCTCAACATGTCCTCAAGAGTCTTGATTGTTTTTCCACCAGACCATCCATTTTCGGATGGAATGTTGTGCTGAGCTTAACTTGAGTCCTAAGTCCTTTTTGAAAAGACCACCAGAACTAGGAGGTAAACTGAGTACCTTAGTCTGAAATAATAGACAAGGGCACTCCATGAAGTTGAACCAACTCCCGAATATACAACTTGCATAATCATCCGTTGAATATGTGGTCTTGACCGATAGGAAGTGTGCAACCTTTGTTAACCTATCTACCACCACCAAAATGGAATCATAGTGTCGTCGAGTACGTGGTAGGCCTGTAATGAAGTCCATGTTAATCTCTTCCCACTTCCATGTGAGAATGCTAATACTCTAAAGTATGCCTCCCGGCCTTTGGTGCTCGACTTTCACTTGCTGACAATTTGGACATTTGGCTGCGAACTCTGCAATATCCTTCTTCATACCATCCCACCGGATAGATTTCTCGCAAGTCCTGATACATCTTTGTGGCTCCCAGATGGATAGAGTATCTGGTACCGTGTGCCTCATGAAATATACAAACTCTCAAATTATCAACGTCCGGAACACATAGCCGACCCTGGTACCGTAGGACACCATCTCCCCCTTGGGAGTAAACCTCCATCTGTTGACTCCACACCACTTCCTTAAGCCTTCTCAAAATCGAATCCTTATCTTGCTTAGATTTGGCATCAACCACAAAGGATGATTCTGACCTATTCTGTACAACAACACCGCCATCGGTCGAGTCGATCAATCTAACCCCCAACCTTGCAAGTCCATGAAAATCTCTCACCAACTCCTTATTTCCCTCATCAACGTGGGACACATTCTCCATATAGAGCCTACTAAGTGCATCCGCAACCACATTAGCCTTGCCCGGGTGGTAAACAACACTCATATCATAGTCCTTTAGCAAGTCCAACCACCTTCTTTGCCAAAGATTGAGATCTTTCTGCGTGAACACATATTGAAAGATCTTCTGATATGTGAACACATCCACGTGGACCCCATACAAGTAATGCCGCCATATATTCAATGCAAACACTACCGCAGCCATCTCAAGATCATGGATCGGGTAATTCTTTTTGTGAACCTTTAACTGTCAAGAGGCATATGTTATCACTTTCCCATGCTGCATCATCACACATCCTAGTTCGACGCTAGAAGCATCACAATATACAACAAAGCCATTAGTACCCTCTGGTAAAGTAAACATTGGTGCTGAAGTGAGTCGGGTCTTCAATTCCTGGAAACTTTTCTCACAAGCCTCTGACCACTTGAACTTTATCTTTTTCTGAGTCAACCTGGTCAATGAGGCTGCAATTGATTAAAAGCCCTCAACAATTCTTTGGTTGTAGCCTGCTAGGCCCAAGAAACTTCAAATTTCTGAAAGGTTCATCAGTTTAGGCCAATTCTTCACTGCTTCGATTTTCTTAAAATCCACCCTTATGCCCCACTCGACACCACATGGCCTAGAAATGCCACAAAGTCTAGCCAAAATTAACACTTGCTAAACTTTGCATATAACTGACGATCCTTGAGGGTCTGAAGCACTACTTTCAAATGAGCGACATGCTCCTCCTTGCTCCGGGAGTATATAAGGATGTCATCAATGAACACAATCACGAACATGTCAAAATATTCCTTGAATACCTTGTTCATTAGATACATAAAAGTTGCAGGAGCATTGGTTAGTCCAAATTGCATAACTACAAACTCATAATGGGAATACCAGGTCCTGAAGGTTGTCTTTGGGATATGACTCTCCCGGACTCTGAGCTGGTGATACCCAAACCTGAGATCTATCTTAGAGAAACACCTGGCACCCTGGAGCTAGTCAAATAAATCATCAATCCTAGGCAAGGGGCACCTGTTTTTTACAGAGACCTTATTTAGTTGCTGATAGTCAATACACATTCGAAGGGATCCATCCTTCTTTCGAGCAAAGAGAACCAGCGCACCCCATGGAGACTTGCTTGGTCAAATGAAACCCTTTTCCAACAAGTCCTTCAACTTTTCTTTTAACTCTTTTAGCTCAGCTGGAGCCATCTTGTAAGGAGGAATAGATATAGGCTGCGTGTCAAAAAGAAGATCTATTCCGAAATCAATCTCCCACTCGGGAGGGACTCTTAGAAAATCATCGGGGAATACCTTCGGATACTCACACACCACTTAAACTGACTGAATAGTCAGGTTCTTGGACTCTACATCCTTAACCCTAACTAGGTGGTACATTGAAATCTTAGAGATCATTTTCTTGGTCTTAAGGTATGAAATAAACCGATCGACTGGTACAGCGGAATTACCCTCCCATTCCAAAATTGACTCACCCGGAAATCAGAATTCCACTACACGGGTCCTACAATTAATCGAATCATAACATGCAAACAACCAATACATATCCAAGATGATATCAAAGTTTGTCATGGACAACTCTACTAGGTCCGTGGAGGTTACCTTATGCAACACTGTAATGGGGCAACCTCTATATACCCGCCTAGCTATAACTGATTCACCGACTTGAGTAGATTCGTAGAACAGTTCTGACAGAATTTCAAGACTAACTCAAAAACTACTAGCAATGTAAGGGGCCACAAAAGACAAGGTAGCTCCTGGATCTAACAAAGCATAAGAATCAATATGGAAGACTTGCAACATGCCCGTGATAACATTTGGCGAAGCCTCCTGCTCCCGGCGAGGCACTAGGGCATAAAACTTGTTTCAGTGCTGACCACCTGCCGAACTAGTGGAGGCACCCTGCTGAGGGGGTCATGCTGCTGGAGTGGTATAAATGGCTACAGGGCAATCTCTGATCCTCTTCCCGAGTTTGCCACACCCGAAACAAGCATCTGCACCGACCAGGCACCTCCCGGGATGATTTTCGCCACATCTCGCACAAGTTGGGAAAGTGCGCTCCACCTTCATGCTACCATGATCCCTCGAGCATGTAGCCCTGCTCCTCTGGTCTTCCCTCAACCTGGATGGCGTGCTGGCCGATGATGGAGCTAGAGCAATGGACCTGTGTTGGGTCTATTGACATGGTCCACCCCCTAACCTAGCTTGAGAAACACCGTAGCTGTCGGTCCTGGACCTCTTGGCCTCTCTCTGCCTCCTGTAGACTGACTCCATATTCTGCGCATGCAATACAATATGGGGAAAATCAATATCCACGTTAAGCATGGTGATCCCACAATCCTTGTCCAAGTAATCTGCTACTCCATGCACAAAGCGGCTTACCCGAGCCCGCTGATTCGCCGCCAACTCCGGAGCATATTTAGCTAACCGGGTGAACTCCAATGCATACTCTTAGACAGACATGTTACCTTGCTTCAGATTAACAAACTCTGCCACCTTGAGCTCCCTCATCTCCCAAGGGAAGAGCCAATCCATGAATTGTGAAACTCATCCCAACCTATCAGGCCTGCACCTGCCGCCCTAGCATCTCTCCGTTGCTTAAACCATATATGTGCTACCCCCTTTAGCTGGTATGAGGTCAAGTCAACGCATTCCCTATTGTTCACCCCTATAACTCAGGTGATTTTCATAATCTCCTCTATAAAATCGTGTGGGTCCTCATCCACCTTTGACCCCGTGAACTCCGGAGGGCTCATCCTCAAGAAATCCCTCACCCTAGTTGTCGCTGCATTCCCATTCTGAGGGAAATGCGCCACCATCTGATTCTGGACTTGGGAAGCCATGGCTTGTGCCAACATGTGAATCGCTGCCATAAACTCCACATTGGTAGCTGGCTCTGGTACGTGCTCATGAACTGGTGGAGCTGGCTGATGCTCACCATTATGGGCACCCTCATGATCATTACCATTACCGTTCCTCCTGGCATTCACTCGGCGTGGAGGCATGATTCTGCAAACGCAAATAGCACGAATTAGAGCAGTAAAGGACGTTCATCGCACGACCTAGATCATGAAAGAAGGGAACATTTCCAAAACGTCTAGTAGCCTCTTCATCATAAGTGTGGAGCGCTTCACACCCATGAAAAAGGATCTACTGAACGCAGCTTTCAGACTCCCTAGGACACATAAACCTATGGCTCTGATACCAAGTTTGTCACGCCTTAAACGTATAGCCGAATCGTAGACACGGGACAAGGAGCCCCGAGAGACCCCAAGTCGACCCATGGCATAAGCATACATCTAATTCAATCACATGAGCAGAAGACTTAACATAGTGAACATAATCATAACATAACATAAGGAAAAAATCAGTGAATGACTTAAACAATATGACGGATTACAGCTTGTAGTTTGATAAGCCTCTAAACATGAAAGGAGGATTGATGGGACAACTCCCCAACTAATCCAACATCCAGAAACTAAAGAAATAACATAGAGTGTGAACATGTAGCCCTCAGAACATGAGGACTCACCAAGTGCGCTTCGAGCAAGTCCGAATCTATCTATAGGTGAGGATGAGCCTGAGAACTGGGACTTGTATCATAAGACGATACAACATAGAAAGTATGCAGTCAGTATGTGGAATGTATTGAGTATGCAAGGTAAGTAAAACGGGCATTTAAAACATATATAAGTTCATAAAAGATCATTAGAGCTTTTCTTAACATAAACATTCATAATATAAACATAGTCATAATCATAATAGAAGAGCTTTGCTTAACATAACTTGAGCCAACATAAATAATCATGACATGCGTAAATCATGAGGAACAGTGGGAAATTCTCTTAACCGACATACCCCATATGAGCACACATGAAGCCCGACTTGTAGCCCTACTCAGGAGGGTGTTCGTACCTTGCCAAGGGTAGGAACCATGAAGGGATTGATCACATATGAAAAGGGCCATTTGGGCCAGGGACAAACATGAAAAGAGGTCCCAACATACCTACTGTGGCTCGTAGTTCATGAGATACGGGGCTTAATCGGAGCACCGAACCTACTCGGTGTTTGATACTACTCCAAAAACATATATAGTGCTCATAATAATACATACATGAGTCCATGGGATTGTTAAATCATGATAATCATAAACATGCTTGAACATATATCAACTAGCCATGACTTGAGGCCCGTGAGTTGGCCAAAAACATAATCTATAAATCGTAGGTTTCATGCATACTTGTAGATCATACATATAAATTGAAAATCATCAAATCATAGTGGGTATTTAAATAAATTCATATTTTGAATCATAAATCATGCGGGGATTTTAAATATCAACAATGGAAATAGTAGATCATAAATTGATTCATCATGGGGCAAGCATAATTAAGCATAATATCTTAGAAATCAAAATCAACAACATTATAATCAATTTAAATCTCAAAAGATGATCAAAATCCATAGATTATGATAATACTTCAAAATCACAAAACGCATAGTTAAATCATTAGTTTTTATATAAATAAAAGACAAAACCACATGGGATTTTAATAAATTTTGAGTAAAATCATTGAGTAGGAGAATGGGCGTGGATGAATCCACCCATTGAAGACCTTACATACCTGGAATTATCAAATTCTAACCTGTCTTAGAAGCCTAAGAATGAAATTGAAAGGATTGAAGTGACAAGCTTGAAATCCCCTTAGATCACCTATCAAAATTCTTGCATGCATGAATGAGAGTTTAGAATAGGTCACTCTCTTAAAAACCCAGCTTTCCCAAGCCAAAATGACATAGTTTAAGGCCTTATATAGTGAAAAAGTCAAAAATACCCTTAATGAACCTACCCAAAAAAGTAATCGGATGGAACCCACGAGTGGTACCAACGGGTTGTGGGAACCACCAATGACCCGTCATGTCCCTAGTTGAATACACTGCTGATAACCCATTCTCGAGATCAAAAAATAGATCATCAGGACAACCCGTCCCTTCAACCCACGACTCGTTACATCGCCCGTGGATAGCCCCCCTGAACCTTGGCATCTCATCTCCTAACGGGTCACACCACGATCTATCACCACAACCAACGAATCGTTGTTTGCCCCCATCAAGCGTACTGGAAAACTCAATCCTCCAACCACAACCACAATCAACGACTCATAGTTTCTCCAAATGGGTCATTGGGACCCCCGTTGTATGCCACCTGTAGAACCCAATTCATTCCCACGATTGCTAACAACGACTCGTTGTTTCCCACAACGAGTCATCATGTCTCCCGTAGTTTACACTATCACCCAGCCTGATCCTAACCACGACTGCAAAGGATGGCCTATTGTATCTCATAATGGGTCGTCATACCACTCGTTGTCTCCACTGCCACCAACACTCCCCTAACTAACAACTGTATACAACGACTCGTGGTATGATACCACGAGTCGTTCCGTGGCCCATCCTGCAACTTTTTCCCAATTTCTGCAGTTTTCAACATTCAACCTCCCTGTTCTATTCTTACGCACTTCCGGGGTATTATAGTGTTGTTGTTCAATTCACGGTTGCAACTATTCCCCAGGAAGCTAAAATCCAAATGGTTAGGGCCATTCAATGTATCTCAAGTTTATGAAAACGGTGCCATAGAATTCCAAGGAGAAAATGGGGGTAAATTAAAGGTGAATGGTCGACGAGTAAAAAGATATCTGGGAGTGTTGGAAGAAGTTGGCCGAGCAGAGATCTTATACCTAGATAACTATATGTCATAAGAGACCTTCGTCATGCCACAACGTTAACTACATCGTTTTTTTGGGAGGCAACCCTAGCATTTTTATTCTCTACTCTTATTAAACATTTTTAATGGATTGTTATTTTTGATTTTTTAAGGGAGGTGAACTTCAAGAAAGACAAGGATAGGGCTTCACCGGCGCTAAATCGGAAGAATGCTAATATGAAAGCGCCAGGCGCCGCCCTCTCACTAGCAATGCGCCAGAATGTAGGATACACTGGGAGACAATTTGAGACTCACCGGTGAAATGCTAACGTCACTTCATGAACCACTAATGGGTCGCCGAATCTATCCAGTGCACCTGGAGATTCAAAGTCAGTCGCCGACTCATCCGATAAAGCGGAAACTGCCAGTAAGTTACCGGTACCTATCAGTGTACTTGGGAGTAACCTTAACATTGGCATCTCACCCGGTGAAATGCCCGTATCACTCCTTGAGGTGCCGGTCATTCGTCGATCCTGAATCAGGAAACTCATGCAGGTAATATCATCGGCGGCCACATTGGTGATTGTCGTTATTCCCCAATCTTGATTTATTTTCCCATTAGAAGTTTGACCGACCTTAGACCTATTAATCTTCAATTACCTCTTTTCCACCATCTCTCATCTTCCCAACAACCTGTTTTTCCACCTAGTTTCCATTAGTGATCACCTCTCTCCTGTCCAATCAACTTCCCCTCTCCTCTCACTTAAATACTACTCCCCATATCAATTTTCACATCATCTTCAGTCACCCATATTCAAAAACACTATTAGTCGGAAGAAGTGCAAGTTCACACCATTCGTTGCCACCCCCGATTTGGTATGGTTTGTTCAACTCATGCTATAATTATGAATGGACACCCTCCATGATATATACTTTGAACAACTGTTGACGATGTTTTGCTCTTAATTGATTATCTCATGTTTTAGTTCGAAATGTCTAGATGTATTTTGTTATTTATGTGGTTGCCATGTTTTATTTGGTGAGGTATTGGGTGAAGACTGAGTAAACCCAAGTGGGTCACCCTTTTAAGTTGCTTGATAATAGATAGACTGACACCTTTCTTAAGGGAGATTTGTCGTTTTTAGATCGGAAGAAATCTATGTGCAGAAAAGTAGGGGAAAGATATGGGTTTAATTTCATAAGAGGCCACCCATAGGCGAATCGCTGATTGTGCTCGGTGAATCACCAATTAAATCACGGGTTCGATTGCAAAATTCTGATTTCTGTCATGAATCTACGGTTCATTATCATTTTGCGATTCGAGTCTAGTGTTCCATCGGTGGGGGAACCATTGATTACGGTATTCACCCAGCCTACTGATTGATGTTGGCGGCTCATCGGTGCTTTGCGGATCCGCATCCGCCTTCACCGATAGTTCGCTGCTGTCAGCAGAATAACTTCTTCTTCTTATTTGATTTTTCTTTTTCTTCACTCTATGTTTCTTCTAAATTTTTCATATTTATAACCTTAGTATGTAGCATCATCTCCCGATCTAGATGGCCTCACAAAGGAAAAGCATCAATGAGCAACAACAACAAACAAAACCTATCTTCTGATGAGGCCCAGCATATAACTCTTAATCGCTTTGGCTAGCTAGAATGGAGTAGTATTATGTCACTTTCAAGGAGAAGCTATCCATCCATACAAAAGCTCAATTTAGGTAGAGTCTTTCAAAAATGTTTTCCCTGATATTTACTATAAGATTGGTATGCACGATTGGGGTCCCCTCACCAACCTGTCGACCCCTACTTTATATAGTTGGTGTCAAAATCTATGGATCACATAAGGTGAGATAAAGACTCATCAACCACAAGGGCCGCACAGATACATTTACCATGCCTACCGTCTGTATGGGTGTGTGGTCAAGAGGTGCCCATAACCCTATAAGCAATCAATTCCCTCTATTGGGCCGAGATAATCCAACCAAATTCAAAATTCCATAGGAAGGTGGACAATAAAGAAAATAAGTTCCAATGGGTAGCCAACATGATTGCGATGGGTCAACCATAGTGAGCCATCTCCAGGGGTCTAATTCATCGTTGTTACCGAAAATTTGAATCCCATATGTGGCTAGATTTGATTTGTGCTCGGTTAATCCCTTACCAGAATACGAAAGAGGTCCCAATTGAAGTTGCAATTCTTTTCTCCTGCATCATGGATCATACACACATCAATGTTGGAGAGATCATTGTAGATCAATTCAAAAGAAGGGCCAAGCAGTAGGCCACATCATTGCCATATCCTAGGCTTGTGAGTTTATTGTGTATACGGGCCTCATTCCCTTTGTTCTAGGCATTGGATAAGACTGTGTCGGCTGATGGTATGATTACATTAGACAAAAAAATTGATAGAGATGCCCCAACTATGAAGCGAGCTAAAGGTACAGAGAATAGGACTCAACCACCACCTTCTATGCCCTTTAACACACCTGCAGGCTAGTTCCAAGCAGTTGCGTCTCCCTCCACCACATCTCCTAACTTGCTCAACTTAGCAAAAATGGCCCAAGTGCATGACATTAAGATTATGAAGCTAGCTAAGGTTATCCCTTCCATGATCCGGCAAGCCATCAAGAAAGTTGTACAACCTACTAGAGATAAGTTGAAAGACCTTTGTACTACAGTTGAGGTCTTAGAAAATGAAGTGATTACTTTTATGAAGGAGGTGGATAAAGTCACTATACATCAACATGCTAGCAACCTAACCCCTCTTGAGCCTGCAACGGTGACCTCGCAGCCTGAGGCACCCAAGAATCTTCCTAATGATTGGTGGTTGGGATATGATAGTGTGTCGGAAATAGTGTCGGATGAGGAGATATATCATAGTCGACCACCACTACCTCCAATGCTCACTGTGTACAACATAGATCCATCTTTTAAACCCGGCGGGGTGGTTACTACTTCATACCATAAGCCTCGCACCCTGCTAGATAAATAGGTCAGGACCTGGGAAACCATTGGAAATCCCACCTGAACCATTGAGGCCGACTGCTGAGGAAATGACTTCTTGGCACTTCGATGTAGCCACGTATTCCTGGGGCCTCGTCCCAATCACTAATTCAATCAGGAAGCCTCCTTCAACTTACTATCTTTTATTTATGTTCCATTGGGGGCAATGTTCGGTTTAAAGTGGGGGAGGGGTTTGTATACCTTAAAATGGAATGAAATGAATGAGTTTTTAAATGTTAGTGTGCTAATGATGAAAATTGGGTCCTTGTTTGTATTTTTAAATACTTCTTTATGACCCAAGTCTTTTGTTCGCCTATGTAAATAGTAGAATAGTAATCAAATGCCAAGGATTTTCTTCACACCTCCGTTCTTTCCAAAGGTGCATTTATCTTTTTCATTTCTCTTTGTTGTCGAACCAGGTTTGCACTTCCCGATGATAGATTGTATGGCCACTCTCTTAAGGGAAAATGCCATGTCATTTTTAAGTCTTGTGTGGAGTTGTTTTTAGAAGTACCACCAGAAAAAATTTTATAATGAAATTTTGAAATGTGGCATGAAAATGAGAAAGGGTGAATGGGCGTTTGAAATGAGAATGTAACACTCTTTGTCATACCTTGTAGATTCCTCGTTTTACTTATGAATTTGCATGTTCTAATGTCTTAAATCAAGATATTTTATGGATAATGACTTTTGTGGACTCTTTAGATGTGATGCCTTATGTAGTAAGGATTTTTTTGAGTCTTATGCATAGCTTCTTGTCTAGAACTTGCCCTAAGTGTTACTCAAGGCAAAATCATAGATGTAACGGCACTTAAAACATGATCTTAGGCTCTCTTTTGTAAAGTCACTACACTCAAAATGACCACCTTGAACATTAACCATTGATAGCCAACGTTTGAGCCTTGGACCCTTTCTTTGAAAATACATTACAAGCCTAAAGACCATTTTTAATCCTTCTCCTTGGCACCCATGCTCCCTAATTTCTAGTGATGAAATAATGAAGAATGGGGCTTGAATCCCAATAAATAATGAGAAAGAAGGGAATGAATGTGGAATGAGGCAAGAGCCTAAGTTTGGGGGTTAGCAAGAGTAGGGGAAAAATGAGATGCCTGTAATTGAGGTAGCACCAAAATTATGATGATATGAGTTACACAATGGGGGTGAAAATCCTCGAATTATCAAAAGAGGAAGAATAGTTAATAGGTGCTATCTCTTGCATAGTAAGGCTAAATGTGAAAGTCATAGATTTTACTAAAGAAGAAGATGATGAACAAGGAGAAGTAAGGTGGAGTGATCTAAACAAGATGTGGGGAGATTACAGGCATTTGTAAAGGCATTAGGGAGGCATTAGTCAATAAAGCTAAACATGTATCCTAACCTTTTCCCTAGCCTTTATTATGACCCATAAGTCCTAAGTGATTTTGAGTGCAATTTCTCTACATTAGTGGCGAATTACACGAAGGGCAAGCCTATGGGTTGAGTTGTGTGCATGAAGATTTCTTTTGGGAGAATGAGTGTAATCATCTCTTTCTACAATCCCTTGTGTTTATGCATTTATTTCATGATAAATAATACGGATTTTCTCTTCTGTGAGTGGCATCATCCCTTTTGAGGACACAATTGCATTAAGGGTAAATGTGTGCATAGTACATGAGAAGTGCAAGCTCTAAGGAAAGCTTAGAATGTGCAATGACAATGTATACTTCATGGATAAGCTATGATCCCTCTTTGTAAAATGAAAGCTCTTGTGAATCATGTTTTTGAATAGTGGTGGCCTCTTGAAAATTTTCCATTTTTCTAATTTTTGGGAGAATTTGCTTCTCTTTTTTTGTGAGTTGGACAACATTTTTGGGTTGTCATGAATCAAGTGATCATTGATGTGTAAACTTGGGTGGAGTTGCATGTTTTTCAATTGATAAGAGTTGTATTACTTGAGGACAAGCAATGGTTCAAGTTTGAGGGTTTGATGAGTTGGTAATTTACCAACTCATTATACTCTTAGGCATGAGCTTTAGCTTAGTTTTCAAGTCATTTAAATGAATTTTATGCCCTTTTTGCCTTTTTGTGTGCAGATATCTAATGTGAATAAAAGAGCAAGAAGTGGAGTAAAAAGAAAGAAATCAGGTGAAGATTGGTGTTTCACCGAAGATGACCAGCGAAACACCAGCCAAACGCGAATGATCATTGCCTTGGGGAATTAAAGCAACGGTGGTCGTGGACATCAACCGGCGACTCGCTTATTAACTCACCTACTGACACCTGAAATTGCTGTACCAAAGAGAAAGAAATTGGTGGATCACGGTTGGAGGCCGGCGAATTGCTGAAGGACCCACCGAAGGACACTAGAAATCACTGAAGGAGCAATCAATTATAGCCGGTGGTTCGTGGAATGTAACCGATGAACCGTTGGTACTCTCGCAAGTGCCAGAATGCCTGAGCTGGGGAAAATGTGTCCAACACTGTAAAAGAGGTGATTGGGTGCCCTACTTTTAAATATATTCTAGAAAGAAGTACTTTATACCTATCAGATCATAACTTTTAGCTTTTTCAAACATTCTCTTTGTAGAGGAAGACAGTAGAATTCTATTGGTGGAAATTGTTAAACATTGTTTTTGTTGTATTCTTCTTCCTCTATAGCAAGGTATAACCATTGTTGAAGACATGTTGAATTTGATTTTGCTACTTTTATTATTGAAATCAATGAGTTTATTGTTAAATATGCGCTTTAGTTTCTTAACCATGAGTAGCTAAATCATTAACTAGAGGTGTGTGGTGATGAATGCTTAATTAAATTGGGTACTGCTAGATTCATCTCAATATTATTTAATTTGTGTAAATCTGATAAGTTCTCTCCAATTTATAATTAAAGATCCATAGTTGCAGATGTAGGTCTACTTTTCTTTCATGATTTCTGCATGTAAGAGAAGAATTAAGTATTGGGAGAGAATTTGATGGTGAAAATGGATGTGATGTTTTGGAGTTGGGCTAGACATAGACAAACCCATATTATCATTCCTAATTAATAGCTAATAGCTTGAGATTAGTGCAGCTATTAATCCAAACTTGATTATGTTGATTTAATTGTGTCTAGTAGTTCGAAAGAACTCTGGAAAGAGGCATTTATGAGGTTGAAAAACATAAAACGCCCACCTGCCAAAGGTTATTTACACAATTTTAACTGATGATATGACCTAGCAAAGCCTTGTTTAATTAGCATATCATCTACACCACACCTCTAGTCCTTCTAATTATTGTCGACAACTTTGGTTATTTTTCCATTCTAATTAGCCTAGTTAGAATCTATACCATATTGTTTACATCAAGTCACCCCCAAAATGTTTATTGCTTTGTTACTTTTGAGGGGTGCAAACTAATTTCAATTTTCCAAACAACACTTGCCCATATCGTTTGTTTGTCTCTGTGTGATTCGACCCCCACATTCGTCGGAATATTTGTTTTGATACAATGATCGTTTACGCTCCTTCATGATGAAGAGTGTATTTTGGACGTTATCAGTATGTGGTCAGTACTTTGAATATACTGAGTATGCAAGATAAGTAAAACAAACTAATAAAACACATAAGAGTTCATAAGAGGTGGACAGTTCAAAACAAGAAGTGATAATCATAATATAAACATGAGGGCTCAAGGTTTTCAAAACTATTCATAAACTAGTCATAATCATAATTATAAGAGGAACCTTGTAAATCATTCCTTGAGCCAATGTATTGTAAACATGATCATGCATAAAACATAAGGAACAATGGGAGGACTCGCCTTAAACGACATAGAGCTTACATTATGCCCCATCTACCCAAGTGGGAAGAGTTGCCCCAAGCTTACCAAGGAAAGGAACGATATAAGGCATGATATCACTATTAAGGACCCTGTAGGGTTAACCATGAATATATACCTATGGTGGCACGTAGTTTTGAGACCTCGGAGTTTACCTGAACGCCGGACCTACTCGGTGCTAGACACTACTTCCAAAAACATGCACATGAGGTCCTATATAACTATCGTGATATCATACAGAAAGTTCATGGATAGTTAAATCATAACATACTTGATCATACTTGAAATACATGATTAGCCACGAAATAAGGGCCCGCGAGTCGGCCAAAATTATAAGCTCATAAATCCTAAAGAACATACCTGCTTGAGAAATCACCATAGTTGAAATTCATAAAAATGAAGAGTACTTATAGGAAATCATATCATAAATTATAAACAATGAATTAGGGATAGGGAGAATCAACATCATAATAGAATCATAAACTTGACTTTTCATGAAACTTGCTTAATTGGGAATAATTTTATTAAAATTTAAAATAATGAATTAATAATCAAAATAGTTATAAAATTTGCCCACAGATCTTAAAATATGGTTTGAAATATGAAGGGAATTGACCCATAAATAAATCATAGAGAATTTCATTAAATTGGGATAAAACACCATAGGACCATACATTTGAATTAACACTAGAATTCATAAACTTGAGGAGATATTTGGGCATGATAGTGAAAGGAAACTCTCATTAACGGCCCTGCATACCTGGGCTTACTGATTCTTAACTTGACTTTGAAACCCCAACAGATTTGGAGGAGAATTGGAGGATTCTAGGCTTGAGCTTCAAAGGAACCCTCTAAACTTGCATGCATGGGAATTGAATGAAATAGAATAGGTTAAGCTCCCTTAATAAACTTCTTTCAGGGCTTAAAACAATGCAGTTGAGGACCTAGGAGCTTAGGATTTATGAAAATACCCTTAATAAAAATGAAGAAAAATAGGTACTGCCAGTCGTCACGACTCTCACCACGAGTCGTACCATGAGTCACGACTCGTGGTCACCTCTTTTTATCAGCACTAGTCATAAGACTGGTTCTTGATGATCACATCACGGATGCCTACTACAAGTCGTTACATGCCATCATGGGTCATAACACCTTTCGTTCTCACTAAGCCTCAATTCTTACCTCCTCTGGATTTTTCTACAGGTGATAAACAACGACTTGTGGTTACCTACCATGGGTTGTCACGCCACTCTTGAAAATCCATCCATACAAAAACCTCCAAACCACGACCCTTATCACGACTTGTTGTTTACCGCAATGAGTCGTACCACGATATGTCCTTTCCAACCATGGGATTCCCTGTCCCTCACCACGACTCCTTACCATGAGTTGTACCCACACACTACAACTCGTGGGGTGACTCATTGTCTGGGCATCAAACTTCAGCATTTCACTAGGACTCCTCCCATGGTCTGTTACTTCTCATCATGACTCGTACCACGAGTCGTTCTGAGGCAAAAATAAAGATTTTTACGCTAAACTCATTTCAAATTTCCTCATCAAATCTTAGGAACTTTTGGGGAATTATAATATCACCCCATTGGAAACATTCATCCTCATATGTAGATTAAACATACTAAAATCTAGGGAAGGGAATAGAAATCTCAAATACTGAACATCTAAAGTTAAAAAATGATGGAGTGAGTAACTCCGGACTGATATACATGATTGAACTAAATTCATGAACCATATATACGTGCACGGATATAAAGTAAACTAGAGAGAGATAAATTATACATGAAATTGAATAGAGTACTAAGGAGGAAACTGATACCTCATGTTGGAACTGAGTCGGAAGGGAATAAATGCGGATATCCAGCCATTGTATCTGGTTCAACCTCGCACGTAGCTCCTTCAACAAGCTGATTCCTCCACATGACTTTCACCAATGCTACTTGTTTGTTCCTCAACTTTCGAAACTAACGTTCAAGGACCTCAACTGGTACCTCCTCATAGTTATGGTTATCCTTCACAACTATGCTCTCCACCGGGACAACCAAAGTCGAATCACCAATACACTTCTTTAATAATGATACATGGAAAACTGGATGTCTCGAAGCCAACTCCGCTAGTAGCTACAACTCATAGGCCACCACGCCAATACGCATCACAATCCTTTAGGGACCAACATATTGGGAAGTAAGCTTCCCTTTTTTTCTGAACCTCATCGCTCCTTTCATGGGAGACACCTACAATAACACCCATCATCAACTTCAAACTCTATTTCTCTCCTCCTCACATCAGCATAGGACCTTTGACGACTCTGAGTTGTTTTAGCCTTTCTCATAAAAGCTGAAGTTTCTCCATAGCCTCATCAACTGAATTTGTCCCTACCAATGTAGCCTCACCTATCTCAAACAAAAAATAAATGAACTACATCTCCGCCCATAAAGAGCCTCAAATGGAGCCATCTGAATGCTGGAGTGGTAGTTCTTGTTATAAGCAAACTCAAAAAGAGGCAAATGATCATCCAAAAAACCTTTGAAGTCAATCACACAAGCTCTCAACATATCCTCAAGAGTCTGAATGGTCCACTCAGCCTGACCATTTACCTGTGGATGAAAAGTTATGCTAAGCTTGACCTGAGTACCAAGTCCTTCCTGAAACAATCTCCAAAACTGCAAGGTGACTGAGTACCTTTATCAATAATGATGGAAAAGAGAACCCCATGGAACCAAAATAAATCCCAAATGTATACTTTAGCATAATCCTTAATTGAGTCGGTAGTTTTGACCAGTAGAAAATGGGCAGCTTTAGTCGACCTATCTATAACCACCCAAATAGAGTCATACATTCGATGTTTGTGAGGTAACCCTGTGAGGAAATCTATATTCATCTCTTCCCACTTCCAAGTGGGGATACTGATGTCTTGTAGCACACCTCCTGGTTGATGCTCCACTTTCACTTACTAACAATTCAGGCACTTGGCCACAAACTGCACTATGTCCTTCGTGCCATACCACCAGTAGACTTCTCGTAGATCATGGTACATATTGATAGCACCTGGATGGATAAAATACCACGAACCATGAGCCTTATGCATCATCCGCGTTCTCAATTCATCGACATCCGAAATACATAAATGACCCTGATATCGAGGTACGCCATCTCCCCCTTAGGAGAAGACCTCAACCTTCTATGTTGTCTTAATTTTCTTTCTCCTCACTTGTTTGATAATCTGTTATCACATATTTTAATTCAAATATAGTTATTTAATCCTCCTTCAACTTTACCATAATAGGATCCTTATCTTTCCTAGCCTTGACCTCAGTCACTAATGAAGATTCTGAACCATTTTGAATAATGACACAACCATCTGTCAAATCAACAAGGCGAACCCCTAATCATGCAAGACAATGCACATCCTTCACCAAATCTTTCCTTCCATATTTTACATGAGAAACACGCTCCATGGATAGCCTACTAAGGGCATCTACCACTACATTGACCTTTCCCGGATGATAAAGGACACTCATGTCATAGTCCTTGAGTAGCTCTTACCATCTCCTTTCTCAGAAATTCAAATCCTTCTAGGTGAACACATACTGTAGGCTCTTGTAGTCCTTAAACACATCAACATTGCCTCATACAAATAGTGTCTCCAAACCTGTAATGCGAACACCACCACTACCATCTCTAGGTCATGCGTCGTGTAATTTTTCTAATGAGTCTTAAGTAGTCTAGAGGCATATGCAATGACGTTACCACGTTGCATCAACAAATCCATCTATGCCCTCAAGTAGGGTCAATATTGGGCTGAAGTGAGTTGAGTTTTTAACTCTTGAAAACACTTCTCACAAGCATTCGACCATTGAAATTTGATTTTCTTCTAGGTCAACTTAGTCAATGGTGCTGCAATGGATGAAAATCCTTCAAAAAACCTCATATAATAGGTCATTAAACCAATGAAACTCATGATATTCGAGGGACTAACTAGTCTAGGCCAATTCTTCACCGCTTATATCTTTTGATAGTTCACCTGCACACCATCACTGACACCACGTGACTCAAAAATGCTACTGAGTCCAACCAAAACTCACACTTCCTTAATTTAGCTTAAAGCTAGCGATCCTTGAGGGTCTATAGCACAATACTAAAATAAGAGACATGCTCCTAATCACTCGGAGAATATATGAGAATGTCCTCTATGAAGAAAATCACGAACATGTCCAAATATGACTTCAACACCCAGTTCATCAAATCCAAAGCTGATGATACCTAGATTAGAAGTCTATCTTTGAGAATCACATAGAATTCTGAAGTTGGTCAAATAAGTTATCAATTCTGGGAGGGGATACTTGTTCTTGATTGTAACCTTGATCAACTACCGATAGTCAATGCATATTCGAAGAGACCCATCCTTTTTCTAGATGAAGAGAATTGGTGCACCCCACGGGGACTTTCTATGTCAGATGACTCCTTTATCTAGAAGATCCTTCAACTGCTCCTTCAGCTCAACTAGAGCCATTATGTATGGAAGAATAGATATAGGCCGCATATCGGGAAGAAGGTCAATAGAAAAGTCAATCTCCCCCTTGGGAGGGACTCTTGGAAGATCATCTGGGAAGACCTCTGTATACTGTCACAAAATAGGAACTAAGTGGAGAGTCGGGGTTTCGGATGTGGCATCCTTAAACCAAACTAGATGGTAAAACACAACTGTTGAAAATCATCTTTTTGGCCTTAAGGTAGGAAACAAAGTGACCTACAAGCACAACTGAATTACCTTTCCATTCTAGCAATAGCTCACCTAAAAAATAGAAACTCTACCATACGGGTTCTAAAGTTCACTAAGGAATAACCTGCATGCAACCAATTCATACTAAAGATAACATCAAAATCAATCATGTCTAACTCTACTAGATCAGCTGAGGTGATTTTATGTAGTACTGCGATAGGGAAATTTCTATATACTCGTTGAGCTATAACTGATTCACCAATTGGAGTAGAGATTAAGAAGGGTTCTAATAGAATTTTGGGACCAACTTCAAAACTAGTGGAAACATAAGGAGTCACAAAAGATAAATTAGCCCCTGGATCTAAAATTTCATACACATCAAGATGAGATACTTGCAACATACCAGTGACCACATCTGTAGAGACCGCCTGCTCCTAACGTGATGAGTGGGCATAAAACCTATTTTGACGTTGTCCACCACCTACACTAGTGGATGCACCATGTTGAGACGGACGTGCTACTGGAGATGTTGTTTAACTGGTAGTCTGGACCCGACCTTTTCTATTGCCATGTCTAGCTAAAGGACACTCCATGCGCATGTGCCTGGGTTTCCCACACCCAATGAAAATAACAAGTCCGACTAGGCACTCTCCTATGTGGTTCTTACCATATTTTCCACAGATTGAAATGTTTCTCTCTACCGATGTATCCCTTTATTCCCTCGAACCTGATGCCCTTCTCCTCCAATCACCCCGAGGTCTTGATGGGACATTGGCTGATGACGGTGCCAGCAATGACTTCTGCTGGGACTGCTGATGATGTCCACCACTTGGCCTTTGTTGGGAAAAACCAAATTTGCATGTCCTGGCCCTCTTAGCCTCTCTCTCTCTTTTTCCCTCATCTAAATGTCTCAATCTATGGGGCGTACATCACCAATCGAGAGAAATCAAGATCAATGTTCAACATTGCAGTGCTACACTCCTTGGCCAGCGAATCTTTTGTATCTTTTCCAGAAACTCATGTGGTTTCTCATACACTCTCGACCAAGAAACTCAAGGGGATTCATCATAAGGAAATCACTAACTCGAGCAACCACTGCATTCCCATGAAGAGGGACATGGGCCACTGCCTGCTGGTTGACTTGAGCAGTCAAATACTAAGCCAATAATTGAAAATCTGCCCTAAACTCAGTATGAGAGACCTCCCTGGGCAATGGACCTTCCAGTTCTAGTGGGGCCTACTGATGCTCATCCCCATTGCCATCCTCATGGCCATTTTCGTTCCCATTCCATGTTCCATTCATATGGCATGGAGGCATGATTATACAAACTCATATAGAATGAGTTAGAAGGATAGAGAGATACTTCATCACATGACATAGTCAAGAAAAAAGGGAAATTTCCTAAAATGTATTGTAGCCTCTACCCCATAAGTCTGGTGCGCTTCACACCTATGGAAAAGACTCTACTTAACGTGGCTTTCAGAAACCCTAGGGCACTCTAAACTTTTGCTCTGATACCATGTTTGTCATAACCCGAACATAGGTCCGAACTGAAACATGGAACCTAGAACCAGGAATGGCTCCAAGTCGACCTATGGCAAGAACATAGCGGCTAAATAGAACAAATTAATGGAAATTGATAAACTGAACATGATTAAGTGGAAGTCTGCACACATAATAATTAAAAACTGAGTCTACACTGACAAGCTGAGATCTTACATATTTTTTGAAAATCCACTAACATAACTGATGAGCTAATGAGACAACATCCCCAACTATCTCGATAAAAGTTTGTAACAAAAATAACCAAATAACAAACTAAATTGAATGTCCTTGGAAGATGAAATTCACCAACACTGGCTAAATAGGATTGTTAAGAAAGTAGGACTAATGACTCAGCTAACTCTGATCCCTCGCACCTGTATTATAAAATAATACAACATAGAGTATGTGTAACACCCCATAACTTCCTAAGACTAGCTTGGAAATTTAAGAGTTGATTTTGTAGGAAACTGGAAAAATTACCTCAGTATGAGTCATAGTGTGACCCGTACAATCGAGGTACGAGTCGTACCATGAATCAAGACTTGGGGGTGGTGAAGATCAGGAAATAAGGTTGGAGGAACCATGACTTGATGTTACAAATCATACAATTGAGGTACAGATAGTACGTAGATGTCGTGGAAAAATACAGAGATTTTCTCTGGGAAAATCTTGAGTATCCACGAGACAAGGTATGACTCGTGGGATAATGGTACGACTTATAGGATTAGTAGTGAGAGAGATCAGATGCAGACTCATATTTTAGTTATGGGTCGTGATACCAATCGTAGGATGTAGGTACGAGTTGTAGAGGTATCCGTGGAATACTTGAGAGGGGTTAGTTATGAGTCGTAATACCAATCTATGTAGAAAGTTAACCATTTCAGTATTTTCAGTAATGTCAGCTGATCAATTTAACTATAGTTAGTTCTTGAGGGGTTCAGTAACATTCTTTAGTATCAGTTATCAGGTTATTCTTTAGATAGTAATGACGCTTTTAGGCAAAGCAGCTTTGGCCAGTCTTGGAACACTAGTTTCCAGTTATCAGGTCCTTTAGACTCTCAAGGTACTTCCTTATTGGTATCCTTGACTTAGTTTAGGATATCAATTTCGAGATATCAGCCTTGTAGTCATAGTTAGGGTTTTTTGTGGGAGTAGGACTTAGCACTGAGCCGACTGGGTTTAGTACACCTAGGTTTCAGGAACTACATTACCACCGTAGATTCATCCCGAATGGGCATTGATGTCTCCAAAATTACACCTCGAAAATGAGATATAAAGCAGTAGATTTCAAATATAGAACCCAACTAGAGGTTGAGGTCGATCCCACAGGGAATATGGAAAGAACATAAGTTAATGGGAATAGCTGTTATTATCAAATTACTTATTTCCTAAGGGGGAAAGAAATAGAATAATAAGAAAAAGTAAAACTATTGAATGCTTTAATCAAATTCGGTTTGTATTCAATTAAAGACTTGACTAGGATTTCGTTCCCCAAGACTTCATAACTACAAGGCTTACACTAGTGATCTATTCCGGTGTTCAACATGCAATATCAGTAAGTTAGGTTCACCCAAATTATTGGTCCCCTATATAGATGATTATCACCACTTAACTTGGTCCATATACGGGTGTACTTTTAATTGACCCTTACCCTTAATATCAGATTCGCTATCCCCCGACAAGTTCAAGATATTAGATGAGGGTTGATAGACTCAAATCTCCGTTGTTCATCCCTTTTCCCATTTACTACATCCTTGGTCCGGTAAGAAAAAATAAGGAAAGTCCTAACATTTGCAACCGTCAAGAATCAGTTAAAGCGAATGGAAAAACAATTAATACATTAAACCCCGATCAAGAATCACTAAGTGTTTCACCTATGTGCGTTAATTCATCTTGGTTCCCACGACCTTAGTTATGGGTTTAGCTACTCATTCTTGTATGATCATAATCACAAAATATTGCATAAATCATAATTGCAACTTACAAATTATCGGTGAAGAAAACCAAGTAAATTGAATAAAACTCCAAAATTGATGAATAAATTCCAATGTTGCTTTTGATCCTTAATTTCAAGAAAAAAATTGTAAATCTTGTTTCTTGACCCAAGAATAATAGTACAACACCAAAATCCTACTTGAAAAATATTAATAATTATCTTTTTTTCATAAATAAACCTAAACAGTGCATTTATAGTTCCAATAAAACCTTTTCCTAACTAAAACTGGAAACCAGGTCATTTGTGACCACGGGCTTGGTGACGAATCGTTGGGACCTTTGACGAGTCGTTCCTTGCTACAAACCAGTCGTCTTCAGCATTGATTCAACTAATGGCAATGGGTCACCTAACGACTCGTTGTGCTTGGGCACGAGTCATTAGGCCCCTTGTGGTCTAATTTCTTCAAAATTTCAGTGCACCTTACGATTTGTTCCAGTGTTCTGCCAACGAGTCTTTTAGTCAACTAACGACTTGTTAAGTCATCCATCAACTCCACTGACTACTTCTGCACAAATTCTTCTCCAGTCTTCACGATTGTCTTCACGACTCGCAGATGTAATGAGTCGTTCCTGCAATTCGTCAGGTACACTATTTCTGTATCTTCAAAGTTCGACCTTTTCCCACGACTTCAACAATGAGTCATTCATAGTGCCAACGACTCGTGAAGTGCCTGACAGTGACCATTTCAGTCATTTGAATCATTAATTTGCCCAGTTTACTTTTGAACCTGTTTTCCTGCAATATTAAACACAAAACACATCATACCTATATAAACATACCCAGAATGTGCATAGTTTACTGGTTTTAAGCGTTAAAAGTGCCATAAAATCACGGCACATCAACACCCTCAACTTAGAACTTTTGCAGGGCCTCAGGGAAAAAGAAAATAAAATCAAATAAACTAAACTTCTTAGACGCTTCAATCGAAAGAACTCTAGGAAACTTACAACAGTCACATTTATCCATCACATATAATTTTTCTAACCCCTCCCTCATCATATCAACTCAAATCATAATGCATATGCAAAATTTCCAACCACGACACAGAAGAATCAAAACATGGCAAAACACTGTCACTTGCAACCACGCACATAAATCTATAACACTGACCCAAACAATTTGCAGACGATTTTGTTGACCAAATGTTCTCACCTCAAAGAAGTCCCGTACTTACACATGTATATATGACTATTTCGATATATTTCTATTGGGACTAAGTAAGATTCACCGCTCTCACAAAGAAATTCTAACTGTGTGCATTCAATACCATAGGCTTTCCTTTACTTTCAATACCTCAATTTTCAGACAAGTAACTAGGATCACTATAGGACTTTCTAGGCTTGTAATGTAGGCTCGAGTTCGGGTATGATACATATGGAATTAGTAGCTTAACCCTCCTTGGCACTACACACGTCTTGACTCCACTTTTCACCCTTTTTTTCCTATTTTCTCCCATTTTTCCTTTACTTGCTTCTTCTTTTCTTTGCCTTTGCAACTACGGATGCGGTTTCTCTTTATTCAAGCATTCATTGATGTCACATATTTCTTTTATTTTCGTTTCTTTCTCTTTGACAACAATTTTTCTTTCTTTCTTTTCTTTTCACTATGCATACCACACCCGCTCTTTCCTTTGTCATTACCCAGTTTTCATTCCACCCTACTCTTTTTAATCACCCCTATAATAGCCACCCTCAACTTAGGCAATTTGCGGGCGTTGAGGTTCACCATGTCCAAGGAGGGACCAGGGCCAAAACAGGTTCATTATCAACAAAAGCAGGAAGGTGAATTGGTGTAAACAAAAAGAAAAGTCGATTTAAGCTCAACCATTTGGATCAACGGATTTTTATTCTCTTTTGGTAGGTCTTTTAAGGCTAAAGTGGACTCATAAATCATAAACGACCTATGTTCCTTTCCTAGTTTCCTATCCTCTATCTCGGTACGACTGACCAAGCAAGTTCTAGATTGACACACACAATCGAATTTAACTATTAAACCTCACTCACACAAAGCACATGTCAACATCATCACTTATACTAACTGCTAGTTCAGGTACGACCATACAATGGTAAACATGTTCACAGTTTCAATGCCATGAAAAGATTCACAAAGGTCATACTTGTCAATTCGAACATACACATAAAAATTTCAGAGGGTATCAACTTATAAATCAACAATTTAAGCTCTTGAATGCCTTCAGTTCACCTAACTTTCTTCCAACTTACACAAACAAACACTAAAAAAAATATAATTCTAAACGTGCCGGTTATACTAGATATGGAACACCGTAGGGAAAAGATATCCGGCAAGAAAAACCCTCGAGTTATGTTCAACAAAAGAATGCATAGGTATCCCTCCCCACCTCCATCAAGAAAAGCATGCGTCATCATAGACGCGTATATCTCAAACAAAACTAGGGAATTAGGGAACATACCTGTGTGACCTAGGTGTCAGTTACCTGGTTGGTGGAGGGTGTAGATACGCCTTCAATGTTATCTCCAACATTACCGTCTTGACCCGGTGCATTTTCAAATCCAAATGAGCTTGTTCCTTCTCCACGAGCTCTATTGGCCTTAGTCTCAGCTCTCTATCGAGCCTCCTCTCTCGAAACATGCAACGCTCTCTCCATCTCTCTCCGTTCTCATTTTTGCTGACAGAGTAGAGAAGTATCTTCTTCAAAACTTGCCTCCTCACGAGGCCTAATTTGCTTATCATGTGCCACAAGCTTATCATGTGCCACTATCATCTATCACAGGAAGTACCTGTAGAGGTACTGCAGCTACCTGTTGTGTGGCCACATCCCGCACCTCAGCTCTGAGCGCTCCTAGCTCTACATACCATTTTGACAATTCAGACGCCTGTAACTGTGCAAGGTGCTCATCCATTCTTTTCTCAAAAGAGTCCAACCGGCCCTGCACAGAACTGGACATTGCCTTCAAATCTTTCGTCACCCAAGGCTTTACCTGCTCCATCAAAACTTTTACCTATAGAGTCGTGTGTGCCTGCTGTTTTTCGGCCATAGCTAGCCGCCTAGCCATATCAACCAAAAATTCTTGAGAAATTGTAACCAGGCCGGCTGTAGCGACTCAGGGAGGAGCAACTGGTGGTCTAGGAGTTGCTGTTGTGGATGATGACTCGAGAACATCAGCAGGTGTGGAGGTGACCGCTGCATCTGTAGCCTCAGGCTGGCTACCTGTCTCTCTACCTTCAATGGGCTTAGCCGCCAACTCAGTGAACTGTGCGGCATCGGTCTACATCCCACTTCCAAATGCCTATGCTAATATAGTCTCTCCAGTGGATGCAGTTGCCTGAGTCCTTGCTCTCGATACCGGGTTTGTGTCATCTCGAATCAACCCGATATCTGTTATCCTCTGGACAACAATTCTCAGATTAACTAATGGAAACTCAGGAACCTTTGACTCCTGACAGAGTCTATCAATCAGACAGGGGAAGGGAATTGTAGTACCATCATTGATTGCCTACTCTATAATATCCTCAGCAATGTATCGGGGGAAATTGATGGCATATCCCTCCATTATACTTGCTACCAATGCCGATTTTTCGGTGAGAGGATGTTATCATTGCTGGTTGGTACCAGCCTGTGCCGCACCAGTGACCACCAAAATTTAGCCTGAAGGTTGAGTGTGGGCTTCTTTATCTTAGAATCTGTGTTGTGCAACCATTTAACCAGCGGACTTCTCGTAGCAATGATCTGAGACAACCAAGTATATTGTTTGATGCACGCCTGGCTATTCAGCTTTTTGGTCTTGACTTACTTCAACTCATATAGCCTGTGGTCAAAATAGGCCGTGTTCATCGGAGCATGATAATATGGCCCATACAGCATCCTGGAGATTATCCTCTCAGATATATCTACGGGAGTCTCTTGAACTGACACCTGCGTCAAGGCAGGCCTCTTTTTCTAGTCCTAGCCCCCTAATGCCAAACGTTGTAGCGTGGCCGCATAGGCTGCATAGAATTCTCTGACTAGGCACGAGATGTAGCTTACTGCAGGCTCGATCAACCACCCGAACTTCTACTTGTCAAACATAGCTTGTAGCTCTAGAAGATCTTTCAACCCCATAGTGACCAACCTCGGCTCCTCGTATATGCATCTCATTGGATTTCCTTTATCTTTTGGAGCAATATATCTGTTATATATGTCCCTCATACTATGAACACACCATGTCACGACCCGAGTTCACACCCTGACAGCAACATGGGACAAGGAACCCTGAGAGGCTCCAAGTCGACCCATGGAATTATCATAGAATACACTTAACATGGAAAACATCTAACAACATGAACAAGCGGAAGAAATATAAGAATAAATTATGAACCATAAAGGCCATTTATCCATACTTAGATATAACGCTGAATCTGTCTAAACATGTCTAAAAGCCTTCTATTAAACTGATGAGTTGCCGGGACAAGCCCCCCAGCTAACTCCTAAATTCTAAAAATTAAACATGAAAAAAATGTAAACGTATATTGCTCCCTCGAGAGATGAGGACTCACCACTAGCAGCTGAAAAGGGATGGAGCGTATCTAACCGTGAGGATGATTCCGGAAACCTGAATCTACATCATGAGACGATATAGCACAAAAGGCATGCGGCTAGTACTAGGAATGTACTAAGCATGTGGGATATCATAGATCAATAAATACACAAGTATATGATAAGGAAATAACCAAGTACATTAACATCACTGATTTAGCATGCATCAATCCTCTTGAGAGCCACATATACAAACACATATATGGAACTTTCCTTTGGATCTCATTTCGTGGAAAGATCATCAAACTCATGCATAAAGGTCATATACTTAACATCTACTGATAATTGATACTTCCTCCTACCACAATTGATTTAAACCGATAACATGAGCTAAGGGAGTCATTCTCTACTATGGAGAGTCCCTGGCTTACTAAGGGACACATTCTCAACTATAGAGTGTCCCAATCTGTACAAAGGAACACATTCTCAAGTAAGGAGTGTTCCAGACTGACTAAGGGAAACGTTCTCGACTAAGGAAGTTCCCTTACTGACTAAGGGTAACGTTCTCGACAAAAGGATGTTCCCTGACTTACTAAGGGAAATGTTCTCAACTAAGGAAGTTCCTTATCTTGACTAAACCATGCAGGATGTTAATAAAACACCTCATATATGCTAAACTGCTACAGCTAATCAGAGACATGAGCATTTAATATTTTTCATCGCACAACATTCATTTCGAAAGGACCAGGGCTACTTTCTACTAACAACAAGCCCAATATTCTGAAATATCATTCTCATGCTATATCATAATATTTCATATCTTCATGGAGCCATATCAATATTTCCTTAAAGGTATTATATTAGTGAGCATCTTTAGATTCACATCATGCATAATACTTTCACAACATTTAAGTTACGGATTCATATCATTCGACATATATCATAGAGTCATTCATGATCCATAGATCCGAGTCATACCTTAACACACATACATTGATTCATATGATTCTAGATTTACGGGAAAACCATATACTTGACTCATAACTTATACATATTCAACGAGATCATGGGGGAAGCATACATCTTCATTTCATAAGACCCATTTCGAGATTACTCCAATTCATGAGAAGGATACATTAATTAGACCATTATCATGGATTTACCTCATTACTAATCAATTCCATCAAAGACATAAGAGATATATATACTTTAATTTCAATTATTCAAGCCCATAAACTGTAATTTCTTCTCAACATGTCTATTAATGGCACATTCAAGTTCTTAGGGATAACCATACAATCTTCACATAATCCAAACATGGATTTAAGTAATTACAATAATTGAGTGAACCTTAATAAATCCTTATTCAAAATTTCCAACCATTTATGAAGAACACTCTATAACCCCACATTTTTTTCATCACCCAACCAATAATTCAAGGTAAACCACTTATTCTACATCGTAATCAACTCATAATCATATTAGTTCTTCGAATTTAGAGAATAATAGAAGAATTCACCATCAATTTCAAAACACTAGGTCATGCTCTTCTAGAATAATTGAAATTTGGGCATTTTGATAAAATATTTTGGGGCACAAGGATGGAAGAATATCCGTGTTGAAAAACCCGCATACCTTCTTCGAAGAATCCCCTACTTGAGCTTGGTCTTGAAGCTTTGAGGAACACCTAGGTAAGGTCCTTGATTCATGAGAGGAGAGGAGGAAGAAGGGCTTTGAGAGGTATATTGAATGAATGAAAGTTTAGGCTAAAGGAACCCTTAAAAACGTCCGAAATAGCACTCAAAACGACGAGGTCTAGAAGTTTGGAACATAGGATTTTACAAAAACACCCCAAATAAAAAGTAGGATAAAGTCACCTTGCCAGACCCCACGAGGCACCCCACGAGTCGTTGGGTTAGGTAACGACTCGTGGGGACCGAGCCGTCAAGTCCACTGCCCCAAACTCACCAAATTCCCAACTCATCCGACGACTCACTTTAGGAGTTGTGCTCCGACACGATGACTCGTTTCCTGCACTCGTCACCTCCACTGCCTGAGACCTTGCCCAAACACCTAGCCCATGTAACGACCAACCGGACAAGTCATGGCTTGCCCAGACGATTCGTCATGTCTCCCATCGCCACCTTCTCATCCTGCAAAATTTCCATTTTTTTCTTGACTTCTCCCCCATAAGCCTGCAATCTGATCTTACAATCATTTGGGGTTTACAATATCTCCCTCTTGGGAATATTCATCCTCGAATGTGGAAAAAATGTACGGAATAGAGAAATACAATTCACCATATCCCATTACGGATTACACAAGCTGGAAACTAATTGAATTACTACCTCTGAATGTAATTACATGCTTGGATTGAACATCTAAATCATACATGCATGCTATAACATAACAGGGACTGAGGATATGAAACTGACATGGAACTAAATACAAAACTGAGAAGGATTCTCCCCCATCTAACTAGCACCGAGCTACTACTGATTGAGCCTTCATTCTCGAATCACTTCCTAATACCAAGATAGAATTTACGATATCTTGTATAACTGAGGGAAAAGGACGTATTGAGCATGAATCATTCACGACAACCAAATCTGAAAACGTAAAGGAGATATCTTCACCTACTGAGTTATTAAGCACCTCTAAAGGCTGAAATACGTCCACTAGAAAATCAAGATCACTCTTGGATCATAAATTACCATCTCCCCCTTAACTTCAAGCCATCCTGCTAAGGCTCCCTCAAAGTTAGATTGCACACTACTAACTTGCCTCTATCCCCCCGTTACCTAGAACACTTCACCACAACCTCATGCTAACAGCTATTTCACAACAGACATCAACAACTTCCTTTCATTAAATAACAGCTGAATTTCTATTGAATACAGGGGTTTGAGGCTTGGCAACATACAAAGGTAACAGGAACAATCTACAACGTACCTGTGACTACTACTGGCGACTTTCCCTTATCCTGATGCGCTGCTGAGGTGGAAGGGCGATTTTGACGAAGGCCGTCACTTGTGCTAAATATGTACTCTACTGAAATGGGCAGGTCGCTGGAGATACTGAAGAGGTGGATGGGGTCCTACTCTCACCCCGCTTAGCTTCCGCACAATCCCGGTAGCTATGGACCAACTTTCCACACCAAAGACAAGCACCTAAGTCGGTCATACATTCCCCTAAATGGTGCTTCGCACAGCTGGTACATAATGGATATGTAATATCCCTTACCTTGGGTGTACTCGGAACACTGACTGTCAAAGGTGCAGGGGCGATGACATCTGTTGGTAGCGTGGGTGGTGTCCACCACTCGACCTCTGCTGGGGTAACTCTATATCTTCGATCCTAGGCCTCTTCACCGCCTTGTCCTGAAATGCACCGCCTCAATTTGTTGGGCGTACAAGACTATCTGAGGGAAATCCATATCCTAGTGAATCATGGCGGTCCTACAATCCTTATCTAGGTAGTCTACCACTCCATGAACAAACTGGCTCACTCGAGCCTGCTCATGAACCACAAGCTCTGGCACGTACATAGACGATCGGGTGAACTCTAAGGAGTATTCCTGAACGGTCATAGTGCCCTGCTTCAAATTAAAAAATTCAGCTGCCTTGATTGCCCTCATCTCATGAGGGAAGAATCTCTCCAAAAATGCAGTCTAAAACTCACCCCAACTAATGATGGCCTGCTCCATCTACTCTATTATCCTTCCATTTCTTGAACCAAATATGTGCAACTCCCTTCAACTAATATAAAGCTAGCTCAGTGTGCTCCTCTCCACTCACTCCCATGACCTGGGTGATCTTTAAGATCTCGTCAATAAACTCATATGGGTCCTCATCCACCTTCAACCCAAGGAATTCTGGTGGGTTCATTCTGTTGAAATCTCTTACCCAAGGTGCTGGCATGTTCTCATTCTGGGGCATATGAACCACCCTCTACTGATTAATCTGAGTTGTCATGGCCCGCGCTAACATTTGAAAGGCTGAACTGAACTCGGCATGAGTAACATGATCATCTATTGGGTTTGTGGGGATAGTGGAGCTTGTTGGCACCCATTTCCATTCCTTCTTCAAATTGCTCGTCTGGAAGGCATTATCTATGAGCGCATAAAGCATGAGTTAGAGGGAAAAACTATTTAGAGCTTCATACCTTACACAGGATAAGAATCATGAAGAAAAGGAACATTCCTAGAATGTCTCATAGCCTCCTCATCATAAGTGTGGCGCGCTTCACACCCATGAAGAAGACTCTACTTAACGCGGCTTTTAGAAACCCTAGGACACTCTAAACCTTTGCTCTAATACCAAGTTTTTCATGACCCGAGTTCACACCCTGGCCATAACACGAGACAAGGAACCACGAGAGGATCCAAGTCGACCCATGGCATTATCATGGCATACACTTAACATGGAAAACATCTAACAACAGTAACAAGCGGAAGAAATACAAGAATCTATTATGAACCATAAAAACCATTTAACTATACTTAGATACAACGCTGAATCTTTCTAAATATGTCTGAAAGCCTTCTATTAAATTAATGAGTTGCTGGGACAAGCCCCCAGCTAACTCCTAAAGTCTGAAAGCTAAACATGAAAAAAATGTAAATGTATATCGCGCCCTCGGAAGATGAGGACTCACCACTAGCAGCTAAAAAGGGATGGAGCGTATCTAACTGCGAGGCTGAGTCTGAAAACCTGAATCTATATCATGAGATGATATAGCACAAAAGGCATGTGGTTAGTATGGGAAAGTACTAAGAATGCGAGATATCATATATCAATAAATACACAAGTATACGATAAGCAAATAACCAAGTACATTAACATCACTGATTTAGCATGCATCGATCTTCTTGAGAGCCACTTATACAAACACATATATGGAACTTTCCTTTGGATCTCATTTTGTTGAAACATCATCGAATTCATGCATAAAGATCATATAATGAACATCTATCAATAACTGAGATTGCCTCCTACCACAATTTATTTAAACCGATAACATGAGCTAAGGGAGCCATTCTCTACTATGGAGAGTCCCCGGCTTACTAAGGGACACATTCTCAACTATGGAGTGTCCCAATTTGTACAAAGGAACACATTCTCAACTATGGAGTGTCCCAATCTGTACAAAGGAATATATTCTCAACTAAGGAGTGTTCCAGACTGACTAAGGGAAACGTTCTCGACTAAGGAAGTTCCCTGACTGACTAAGGGTAACGTTCTCAACTAAGGAAGTTCCCTGATTGACTAAGGAAAATTTTCTCGACAATGGACGTTCCCTGTCTGGACTAAAAAAAGCAGGCTATTAATATAACATCTGATCGTATATGCTAAACAACTGCAGCTAATCAGAGACATGAGCATTTACTAATTTCCGTCATACAACATTCATTTCTAAAGGACCAGGGCTACTTTGTACTAACAAAAAGCCCAATATTCTGAAATATCATTCTCATGCTTTATCATCATAATTTATATTGTCATGGAACCATATCAATATTTCCTCAAAGGTCTTACATTAGTGAGCATCTTTAGATTCACATCATGCATAATACTTTCACAACATTTAAGTTTTGGATTCATATCATTCGACATATATCATAGAGTCATTCATGATCCATAGATCCGATTCATACCTTAACACACATACATTGATTCATATGTTTCTATATTTATGGAAAAACCATATACTTGACTCATAACTTATAAATATTCAACGAGATCATGGGGGAATCATACGTCTTTATTTCATAAGACCCATTTCGTGAATACTCCAATTCATGAGAAGGATACATTAATTAGACCATTATCATGGATTTACCTCATGCCCAATCAATTCCATCGAATACATAAGATATTTACATACTTTAATTTAAATTATTCAAGCCTATAAACTCTAATTTCTTCTCAACATATCTATTAATGGCACATTCAAGTTCTTAGGGATAACCATATAATATTCACATAATCAAAACATGGATTTAAGTAATTACAATAATTGAGTGAACCTTAATAATGCCTTATTCAAAATTTCCGACCATTTATGAAGAACATTCTATAACCCCACATTTTTCATCATCCAAACCATAATTCAAGGTAACCCACTTAGTATACATCATAATCAACTCAAAATCATATTAGGTCTTTTTATTTAGAGAATAGTAGAGGAATTCACCATCAATTTAAAAACCCTAGGTCATGCTCTTCTAGAATAATAGAAATTTGGAATTTTGATAAAACATTTTGGGGCACAAGGATGGAAGAATATCCTTGTTGAAAAACACGCATACCTACTTCGAAGAATCCCCCACTTGAGCTTGGTCTTGAATCTTTGAGGAACACCTTGGTAAGGTCCTTGAATCTTGAGAGGAGAGGAGGAAGAAGGGCTTTGAGAGGTATTTTGAGTGAATGAAAGTTTAGGCTAAAGGAACCATTAAAAATATCCTAAATAGCACTCTATATGACGAGGTTTAGATGTTTGGAACATAGGATTTTACGGAAACATCCTAGAAAAATGCAGGAAAAAGTCACCCTGCTAGACCCAATGAGGCACCCCATGAGTCGTGGGGTCAGATAACGACTCGTGGGGACCAAGCCGTCAAGTCCAATGCCCCTAGCTCACTAAATTTCAAACTGCTTCGAAGACTCACTTCACGAGTCGTGCTCCCACATGACGACACGTTTCCTGCACCTTTCACCTCCACTTTCTGAGACCTTGCCCAAACACCTAGCCCACCCAACGACCAACCTGAGAGTCATGGCCTTCCCAGACGATTCATCAAGTCGCCCATCGCCACCTGCTCATCCTGAAGAATTTCCATTTTCTGCTTCACTTCTCCCCCTTAAGCCTGGAATCTGACCTTAGAAACATTTGGGGTGTTACACACCATCTCCGCACGTTCCTTGGTGGCTAGTTTGATGTGTTCGAAGTCTCAGTCAGTTCATCATCAGAGTCCCCTCACTGAGCATGTGACTCGTCAGCTACCTCTGTGTTTGGCACAGCTATGTGGGCCTCGGGGCCAAGTGCAGTTGTAGCCTTGGAATTATCATCAGTGCGGCTGGGCGGATCCCTTGCCAGTGGAGTGGGAGCATCGAACCAGGGCTATCGGATTTGAAGTTTGTTGAGCCCTAGCCCTGGTTGATCTCCTTAGTAACTGCTCCTCTGATACGTCATATTCCTCCTTAGAGCCACTTGACTCTTCGAAGGAGGATGGCTCATCACGAAGTCTATGATACGAAGGTCTACTGCGCTCAGATACTTGTTTCTTTGTCGGACCTTTCTTTGGTGTACCACTCGGAGCCATTGTACCTGTTGAAACATTGTTTGTATATGAGATGAGATGAAACAAAAACATTTCTAAACTGTTGCCAGTGGACCTAATGAGTTACTAAACGAGTCGTTGCCAGTGAGGTCCCTCGTTGTCACAAACTAGTATTTGTTCATGTTGGGCCAGTGTGCTTGACGAATTGTCCTAAGGAGTCGTTACTGAAGGTGACGAGTCATTAGGTCAGTCGTTAGATACACTGCCTTATTGATTTAATTTTCCACTCAGGACGAGCTATACAACGAGTCATTTGGTGATCTAACGACTCTTGATGTAGCTCGTGCTCAAGAGTTTCAGTTCACCCATACGTTCATCTTCATCTACTTCCTGTTATTCAATCTCCACAAACACAAAAATTAATTTCTCACACCAACCCGTGTACATTCAATCGCAATTTAGTTGTTTAAATCTTCCTAGGGTTCATTATCATCATGAGGCAAAGATTGAAACAAGTACAATATTACCATAAATAAATTCGATTTCATTCAGAACATGGGTCAGCAAAATTCTTGTTTAAATGCAAAGATATTCACAATTTAGTGCGAAAAAATTACTCACAAGATGCTTGATCGGAGATGGGAGTGCAATTGTGTGTGCATGTGAATGTTGGGAGTGCAAGGTCGAAGAGTTTTCGATGGGTTTGAGGAGAAGAAAAAGAGGGAATTTAAGTTTGTAATGGTTCTTGGTTAGAACATAGATGAGAGTTTGAAAAGTAAAAGAATCGGGTTTATATGTTTCCAATTAAAATTTACCCTAATTCCAGTCCTAGGTCGAGTCGGATATGTTCGCTAAAAACATATAACACCCAGTGTAATGATTTGTTAAGTGATTAAACGAATTATTTTTCCCTTTCATGGAGTGAATGGAGATCAACAAACTTACTAACGACTCGTGGTGTCACCCAACGAGTCATGGCCTGAGTCGTGGTCCTTGGACTATTGTAACTTCCTGGCAGGTCACTTAACGAATCGTTTGGTCTCCCAAAGATTCATTGAGTGAGTCATTATCACCCTTTTCCTTTTGATTCTTAATTTTGTCCAGTGTACATGATGGAGGACCTCATGATTCATTTCTTGGAGAGACGAATCGTTGAGTCACCTTTTGCACCCCTATTTTCTGCAATTCTCTTCACGATTTGACTGAACGAGTCATCAGGTCAGACAACGAAATTTTGTACCAAAACTGAAGTTCTAGATTTTGGTTCCAACTTCAAATTTTCAATATTAAGAACCTACATCCATCAACAAACATCAACATTATTTATTTCTTACATTTACAACTTGGGTTGCCTTCCAAGAAGCGCTTGATTTAACGTCGCGGCATGACGTGGGTGTTTTGGTACTCAGACTTCACCAAAACACCTCCATGGGCTGCCTCCCATGTAGTGCCTGATTTAACATCACGGCATGACGCAATTCCCCCAAGTTACTCAGACTTCACTCAGGGTCCAAAGGTCTACCAGTTTTAGTTCTTCACTTCTGCCTAAATAAGCGTTCACTCGCTGACCATTCACTTTGAATTGCTTTCCTTCATGGTTTTCTAGTTCGATTGCAACATGGGAGAATTCTTGGACCACTCGAAAAGGTCCCAGCCACTTAGACTTCAACTTAACAGGAAACAAACGAAGTCTAGAATTAAATAGTAACATCATATCACCCGGACTGAATTCTCTTTTCTCAATCTTCCGATCATGTTGAATTTTCATCCTTAATTTGTAAATTACAAAACTCTCATAGGCTTTCAACTGAAATTCATCAAGCTCATTTAACTGATCAAGCCTCAAGTTTGCAGCTTTGTTCTAGATTAAATTCATATTCTTGAGCGCCCACATTGCTTTGTGCTCAACTTTGATCGAAAGATGACATGTTTTACCATAAACAAGCTGATACGGAGACATACCTATAGGAGTCTTGAAGGCGGTCCAATAAGCCTATAAAGCATCATCTAGATTTCTTGCCCAATATTTCTGGTTCGCATTCACAGTCTTTTCCAAGATAGTCTTTATTTCACGGTTTGTGACTTCAACCTGCCCACTAGAATGCGGATGATAGGGTGTAGCCACCCTGTGTTTGACCCCATATTTTTCCAATAAAGAGTGAAACAACCGGTTACAGAAGTGCGAACCCCCATCACTAATGATGG
>JACEIK010002346.1:98316-115070 GCA_018107945.1 Datura stramonium
CTGCACATCAGACATAAACTTCTTCCTCTGGTGAAAAGATAAGTGCTCCGGTACAACATCACTCACTAGATAATTAGCAAAGTCTGCAAACCATGGGATGGGATCTTGTGATACCACTAGAACCTGATTATCTGGGAATGCATCATCTATTTCATGCTCATTTATAAGTGTTGCATCCTGTTCCAATCTAGATAAGTGATCTGCAACCTGATTTTCCGTCCCTTTCCGGTATTTTACCTCAAACTCTAACTCTTATAGCAGTAGAACCCATCGAATCAACCGTGGCTTGGCATCCTTATTTTCCATCAGATATCTCAAAGTTGCATGGTCTGTGTGGACTATCACCTTAGTTCCGAGCAAGTATGCTCGAAACTTCTCAAATGTAAAAACTACGGCCAAAAACTCCTGTTCTGTCATGGTATAATTTTTCTGAGCTGCATTAAGAGCCTTGATAGAATAATAAATCGGATGAAAAATATTTTCACGCCTTTGACCCAAAAAATATTTTCACGCCTTTAATACATTCAAATGCCTTCAGACATGCCTCGTCAAAAACAAACTTCACCTCCTTCTCGAGTAGTTTACACAATGGATGTGTAATTTCGGAGAAGTCCTTGATGAATCTTCTATAAAATCATGCATGACCCAAAAGGCTTCGAACACCTTTCGCAAAAATTGGAGGTGGAAGACTAGAAATTACCTCAATCTTGGCCCGATCTACCTCCATACCCTTACCAGAAATCTTGTGGCTTAGCACTATACCTTCCTTGACCATGAAATGGCACTTTTCCCAGTTAAGCACTAAGTTTGTCTCTTCACATCTCTGAAGCACCTGTCTCATATGAGCCAAACACTCCTTGACTGAATCACCCACCATCAAAAAATCATGCATAAAGACTTCAATGATGTCTTCCACCATGTTAGAAAATATGGACATCATGCAACATTGAAAAGTGGTAGGTGCATTACATAACCCGAATGACATTCTCTTAAAAGCAAATGTACCATATGGACAAGTGAACGTGGTCTTTTCTTGGTCTTCAGGGGCTATAAAAATCTGATTGTACCCCGAATAACCATCAAGGAAATAATAGCATTCTCTGCCTGCAAGTTTGTCTAACATCTGGTCCATGAATTGCATCAGAAAGTGATCTTTTTGCATCCAACGTTTCATCTTTCTGTAACCCATGCATACTCTCCAACCGGTGACTGGTCTTAGAGGAATGAGCTCATTGTTAACATTTGGGACCACCGTGATTCCTCCTTTTTTTGGTACACACTTAACTGGGCTCACCCATTTGCTGTCTGCAATAGGATAAACCACACTTTCATCCAACCACTTTATAATTTCCTTGTTGACCACCTCTTGCATAGGTGGATTCAACCTATGTTTATGTTCAATACTCGAAATACAATCTGGTTTTAGGTGTATCTTGTGAGTGCAAATACCGGTTGGGATTCCAATAGTATCTGCAATGGTCCACCCAATGGCTTTTCTATATCTCTTCAATACAGAGACCAAAGCCTCCACTTGCCATTCCTCCAAGTCAGCTGCAACAATGACTGGTAAAGTGTTACCGGCTCCCAAAAATACATACTGTAAATGAGACAATAGATGGCTTGGTTGGTGGGGTCACCCAATTCTTCAAATCAACATCGATCTTCTTTGGAGCATAAGTGTATGACCCCATTCCAGCAAGTGCATTTACAATCTCCTCACCTCCATGAATCTCTTCAGCACCAATATCCATCAAAATGGCAGCCAGGTCATCAAGAATCAATAACTCCTCCTTGGGAAAGACCTATTAAATTCAAAAACTAAAATAGAAAATTAAAAAGGAAACAAGAACCAACAGTAAAGCAACCATAATTAAAAAAAGCCTTAGACGTATTCCTTGGCAACGACGCCAAAATTTTGTTGTTCGCCCAAATTACACCTCGCAATTGAGATATAAAGCGGTCGATATCAAATATAGAACCCAACTAGAGGTTGAGGTCGATCCCACAAGGAATATGGAATGAATCTAAGTTAATGCGAATAGTTGTTACTATCGAGTTACTTATTTCCTAAGGGGGAAAGAAATAGAATAATAAACAAAAGTAAAACTACTGAATGCTTCAATCAAATTCGGTTTGTATTCAATTAATGACTTGACTAAGATTGTGTTCCCCAAGACTTCATAACAACAAGGCTTATACACTAGTGATCTATTCCGGTGTTCAACATGCAATATCAGTAAGTTACGTTCACCTAAATGGTTGGTCCCCTATATAGATGATTATCACCACGCAACTTGGTTCGTATACGGGTGTGCTTTTAATTGACCCTTACCCTTAAAATCGGATTAGCTGTCCCAGACAAGTTCAAGATATTAGATGAGGGTTGATAACCTCAAATCTCAATTTTTCATCCCTTTTCCCATTCACTACCTCCTTGGTCCGGTAAGTAAGAATAAGGCAAGTCCTAACATTTGCAACCGTCGAGAATCAGTTAAAACAAAGGGGAAAACAATACATGCATTAAACCCCGTTCAAAAATCACTAAATGTTTCACCTATGTGCGTTAATTCATCTTGGTTCCCACAACCCTAGTTATGGGTTTTGCTACTCATGCTTGTATGATCACAATCACAAAATATTGCATGAATCATATTTGAAACTTACAAACTCAAAAATTGATGAACAAATTACAATGTTGCTTTTGATCCTCAAATTCAAGAACAAAATTGTAAACATTTTTTCTTGACCCAAGAATAATCGTACAACACCAAAATCCTACTTGAAAAATATTAATAATAATCTTTTTTTCAAAAAATAAACCTAAACAGTGTATTTATAGTTCCAAGAAAACCTTTTCCTAACTAAAACTAGAAACCAGGTCGTTAGTGACCACGGGTTTGGTGATGAATCATTGGGACCTTTGATGAGTTGTGCCTTGCTACAAATTAGTCGTCTGCAGCATTGATTCCAGTTGTGGCAACGGATCACCTAATGACTCATTGTTCCTGGGCACAAGTCATTAAGCCCCTCATGGTCTAACTCCTTCAAAATTCTAGTGCAACTTACGGTTGGTTGCAGTGTCCTGCCAACGAGTCGCTTAGTCAACTAATGATTCATTAAGTCGTCTGTCAACTCCACTGACTACTTCTGCACTAGTTCTTCTCCAATCTTCATTATTGTCTTCACGACTGGTTACCAGATGTAATGAGTCATTCCCTTAACTCCTCAGGTACACTGTTTCTATACCTTCAAAGTTTGTCCTTTTCCCACGACTTCAGCAACGAGTCGTTCGTTGTGCCAACGACTCGTGAAGTGCCTGACAGTCACCATTTTAGTCATTTTAAGAATTAATTTGCCATGTTCACTTCTGAACCTGTTTTCGTGCAACATTAAACACAAAAAACATCATACCTATATAAACATACCCAGAATGTGAATAGTTTCCTGGTTTTAAGCATCGAAAGTGTCGTAAAATCAGGACACATAAGGCATCAGACAATGATCACCCAGTTTAGCTACTATGCCCTGGCAAGGTATAGTCGGCTTTCTCTGATGGGGGGTATACATTGGACTCCACATTTAGCTCACTTAATTATATGTCAGTTATAGATGCTCCCACAATATAGCACTATACGATGGTTATTCAGGGTACAATCAAATATCTATAGCNTTTCAAATTTTAGGACATGTGTATGATCATCAGTCAGTGCCTATACTAACATTATTATAGTTATATTACAGTACTTATCAGTTTATAGTTGGTTATTTCATGTCATCTCATCTCACTAATGTATTCTTACTATTTTACTTACCTCTTGCATACTCAGTACATTCAAAGTAGTGATGAAAATTTTCCATGTTGTATCATATTACGATACAGGTACAGGTACACCGACTCAACATCTTCAGTAGTTTCCATCTGATGATTCAGCAGTATTAGTCATTGGTGAGTCCTCACCATCCGAGGACAAGACTTTCCTTCATTTCAGTTTTTCATCAGTATTACTTTAGAGGTAGCTGGGGGCTTATCACAATAACTCGTCAGATCTTAGAAAGCTTTCAGACACAGTATTGTTATGTATGTTTTGCACCTGTCACATAAATTTCAGTATCTTATCAGATATTTGTTTTTATCAAAAAGGAGTTTATTAAGTCATATTTTCAGTTTGCGCTATATTAATTCAGTATGCCTATGTGATGTTTATCTATGGGTTAGCTTGGGGTCACTTGTGGCACCAAGTATCATGTCACGATGCTTTCAGATAAAGAATCTATGGCTAGTCTTGGAACACTAGTTTCTAGTTATTAGATCCTTTAGACTCTCAGGGTACTTCAAGATAGGTATCCATGAGTTAGTCTAGGACATCAGTTTCATGTTATAAACCTAGTAATCACTGTTAGCATTTTTCGTGGGAGTAGGACTTAGAAAACTGAGGGGGTCGGGGTTCAGCGCACCCAGGTTCTCAAAACTACGTTGTCATCGTAGGTTCATCCCGAATGGGCATAAGATAATGATCACCCAGTTTAACTACTATACCCTGGCAAGGTATAGTCAGCCTTCTCCGATGGGAGGTATACATCAGACTCCACATTTAGATTACGGGGTTACATATCGATTATAGATGCTCCCACAGTATAGAACTACACCTTTTGTTAGTACAATTCAGCCTCAGTTAAACTCAGTTCAGTTATTCAAATTTCGGGACATTTGTATGATCGTCAATTAGTGTCTGTAATCACATTATGACAGCTATATTACAATACTTATCAGCTTATAGTTGGTCATTTCATGTCATCTCAGCTCAGTTATATATTCTTACTATTTTACTTACCTGAGTTGGCCTCGATTGCGTTATGATGCAGCGGGGAAAGGTGATAGCGTATGCCTCCAGATAGCTCAAGGTTTATGAGAAGAACTATCCAACCCATGATCTTAAATTGGGAGCAGTGGCATTTGCTTTGAAGATATGGAGACATTACCTTTATTGGGTTCACGTGGATGTTTTCACTGACCCCAAGAGCCTTTAGTACGTGTTCAGTCAGAAGGATTTGAACCTCCGTCATAGAAGGTGGCTGGAGTTATTGAAACAATACGACATGAGTGTGCTATACCACCCCTAACAAGGCTAATATGGTGGTTTATGCCCTAAGCAGGATGTCTATGTGAAGCCTTGCTCATGTTGAAGAGGGCAGAAAGGAACTAGCAAAGATATCCACAGGTTAGCTCTATTGGGGGTGCAGTTGGTTGATTCAGCTGAGGGCGGAGTTGTAATACAGAGTGGGTAAAAATCCTCACTGGTAGTAGAGGTGAGGTCAAAGTAGTATGAAGACCTCATACTACTCAAACTGAAAGAAGATGTTCTAAGGAAGGAGGTGGAGGCTTTCTCCAAATGGGGAGATGGTGTGCTTCATTACCATGGCATACTATGTGTTCTAGATGTAGATGACTTAAGACAGTGAATACTGGCAGAAGCACACAGCTCTAGGTGTTCTATTCACCCAGGTGCCACTAAGATGTACCGTGATCTATGGGAAATCTACTGGTGGAACGGCATGAAAAGGGACATTGCAGAATTTGTAGCTAAGTGTCCTAACTACCAGAAGGTTAAGGATGAACATCAGAGATCTAGGGGTATGACTCAGGATATCAGCATACCTACGTGGAAGTGGGAAGAGGTGAACATGGACTTCATTACAGGTCTACCTCGTTCTCGTCAGGGATATGATTCAATTTGGGTGGTAGCAGATCGGATGGCCAAGTCAGCACATTTCCTACTAGTTAAGCCAATAGACTCAGCTGAAGATTATGTTATAGTATATATCTAGGAGTTAGTCAGGCTGTATGGGCTCCCCTTGTCCATCATCTCAGATAGTGATACCCAGTTCACCTCGCATTTCTAAAAGTCGTTTCAGAAAGGACTTGGTACTCAGGTCAATCTCAGTACAACTTTTCACCCTAAGACTGATGGAAAACCGAGTGGACAATTCATCCCTTGAAAGAAATGTTGAGATCTTGTGTGATCAACTTCAAAGCCAGTTGGGATGATCACCTACCTCTCATCAAGTTTACATACAACAACAATTACAACTGTAGTATTCGGTTGGCCCCATTTGAGGCATTATATGGTAGAAGGTGTAGGTCTTCTATAGGGTGGTTTGATGTTGGAGAAGCTACTTTGGTAGGGCCAGATTTAGTTCACAAGGCCATGTAGAAAGTTCAGCTTATCCGAAAAAGGTTAGAAACAACTCAGAGCCGACAGAAATCATATGCAAATGTTAGGAGAAGAGAACTAGAATTTGCTGTAGATGATTGGGTTTATCTGAAGATTTCCCCTATGAAAAGTGGTGATGAGGTTTGATAAGAAAGGAAAACTCAGTCCGAGATATGTGGGACCCTACAGGATTCTAAGGAAAATTGGCAATGTGGCTTATGAGTTAGAGTTACCTTCAAAGTTAGCATTTGTGCACCCAGTCTTCCATGTGTCACTGTTGAAAAAGTTCATTGGTGATCCAACCTCTGTTGTACCACTAGATAGTATGGATGTAAAAGACAGTATCTCTTATGAAGAAGTTCTAGTTCATAGTCTGGACCAGCAGGATTGTAGGCTGAGAAACTAAGAGGTTGCTTCAGTGAAAGTTTTATAGAGGAATCGGTTAATTGAAGGAGCCATATAGGAAGCAGAATCAGACATGATGGCTAAATATCCTCATTTATTTCCTTCTAGCTCAGCTTCAGTGTCAGGTATTAAAAATTTTCCTCAGTACTCCATTCATTTCAACACATTTATGTCCTTTCCATGATTTAATATGCATCCTAGTTGCATAATTTTAGTTAGGCTGTTACCTCAGTTTGAAGTTATCCACTCCCCTAGTAATCAGTCAGTGATTGTAGCTCTTTTCCCATTCTGTTCGCTTAGTTAGTCTCCATTCAGGGACGAACGTCTCCAAGGGGAATACATTGTAACACCCCATAACTTCCAAAGACTATCTTGGAAATTTAAGATTTGATTCTGTAGGAAACTGGGAAAACTGCCTCAGTATGAGTCACAGTATGACCCATATAATCGAGGTACAAGTTTTACCATGACTTGTGACTGGGGTGGTGAAGATCAGAAAATAAGGTTGGAGTAACAATGACTTGATGGTATGGATTGTACAATGGAGGTATAAATAGTACGTAGAAGTTGTGGAAAAGTATAGAGATTTTGTCAGGGAAAATCCTGAGTAACCACAAAACAAGGTATGACTCATGGGATGAGTCGTGAGAGAGATCAGATGCAGACTCAGGTTTTAGTTATGAGTCATAATACCAATTTTAGGATTCAGTACGAGTTCTAGAAGGTATCCATGGAAAACATCAAAGGGACTAGCTCGAGCAAAGTCCCTAACCACGACTCATTGTATGGACCATAGGATCATGATATGACTTTTTGGTTGAGTCATACCACCTAGCAGCCAGAAATTTCATTAAGTGTTTCAAGGGAAATTTTGTAAAACCCTATCAACTTAACTCCTAAACTACGTTGTAAAAGGTGTTTTAAGTAGGGATTTTAGAGGTGTAGTCGATCCTCTCCCTCATTATTTCCAAAAATTAGATAGTAGAGTTATGAAGAACTTAGACGGTTCTCTCACAGCAGAGCTTGGGATTTCAAGTTTTCTTCTTATATTCTCCAAGTCCTTCCTAGGAAATCCGACTCCAGGTATGTGGGAATTCAACTAGGGAATTGTTTTTCCCTTGTGCCCCAAAACTCTTATGAAATGCTTACCAGTTCTAGACCAAAGTTAGGGTTCGTTCGTTAGTAAATTATGGATTCCTATTTGCTATAATTTTCTTGAGTATTAAAGGTTGTTGTTATCTATAATTCTGATCATTATCTCCTTACATGAAATTTTATGATTTTATCCCTAGTTTCTTTGAATAGATTGAATTGAATATTTTAGCATGTTCTAAATACTAATGTTGCTAGACTTTGTAAATTCTTACAAACACCATGTTCTTACTGTCATGAGAATATTAGCCAGTTTAAACATTTATTCAGTCTCAGACAAAAGTTATCCTTTTTTCAGTATTTTAAGTAATGTCAGCTGATCAGTTTGACTATACTTAGTTTTTGAGGGGTTCAGTAACACTCCTTAGTATCAGTAATCAGGTTGTTCTTTAGACGGTTATGACGCTTTCAAACAAAGCAGCTCTGGCCAGTCTTGGAACACTAGTTTCCAGTTATTAGGTCCTTTAGACTCTCAGTATTAATAATCAAAATAGGAACAAAATCTTCCCAAAGATCTTAAAATATGATTTGAAATATGAAGGGAATGGACCCATAAATAAATCATAGAGAATTTCATAATATTGGATTAAAATGCCATAGGATCATACATTTGAATTAACACTAGAATTCATGAACTTGAGGAGAAATTTGGGTATGAGAGTGAAAGGAATCTCTCATTCGTAGCCCTACATATCAGGGTAAACTGATTATTTACTTGTCTTTAAAGGCCCAAGAGATTTGGAGGAGAATTGGATGATTCTAGGCTTGATCTTCAATGGAACCCTCTAAACATGCATGCATGGGAGTTCAATGATTTAAAATAGGTTAAACTCCCTTAATACACTTCTTTGAAGGCTTAAAACAATGTAGTTTAGGATCTAGGAGCTAAGAATTTATGAAAATATCCTTAATAAAAATTCTAGAAAATAAGCACTACTAGTCATCAAGACTCTCACCATGAGTCGTACCATTAAGCGATGACTCATGGTCACCTCCGTTGTTACCACTGGTTGTAAGATTTTCTCCTGAAGATCACATCACAGACGCCTACTACGAGTTGTTACATGTCACTACGGGTCGTAACACCTTTCGGTGTCACGAAGCCTCAATTCTTCTCTGGAATTTTACATGGGCTACAAACCATGATTCATGGTTTCCTACCACAAGTCCTAACACCACTCGTGACAGCCCATCCATACCCAGAACCACCAAACCACAATCCTTATCATGACTCGTTGTTTCCCACAATGAGTCGGACTACAATGCGTCCTTTCTAACCCTAGCATTCCTTGTGCCTCACCATGACTGGTGGGGTGACTCGTGGTCTAGGCATCCAACTTCAGCATTTCACTACGACTCCTCCCACGGTCCATCACTTCTCACCATGACTCGTACCATGAGTCATTTTGACTCAAAAATAAAGATTTTTCTACTGAACTCATTTCAAATTCCCTCATTAAATATTAAGAACTTTCAGGGTATTACAATAAATCACACGTACATGCACTAACATGAAAAGAACTGAGGGACACGAACTAGATATGAAAGTAATAAAGTATCAGAGAGGAAACTGATAGCTCATGCTAGAACTGAACAGTCTGCAAAAGGTACGGGTATTTAGCCATCATATCTACTTCGGCCTCACACATAGCTCCCTCAACAAGCTAATTTCTCCGTAGAACCTTTACTGAAGCTACTTCTTTGTTTCTTAGCTTTCGAACGTGGTGATCAAGGATTTGAATGGGAAACTCCTCATAGTTAAGGTTATCCTTCACATCTATGTTCTCCACTGGGACCACCAAAGTCAGTTCACCAATGGACATCTTTAATAATGATACATGGAAATTTGGATGTACAAAAGACAACTACGCTGGTAGCTCCAACTCAAAGGCCACATTACCAATACATCTCACAATCCTGTATGGGCCAAAATATTAGGGACTAAGGTTCCCTTTCTTTCCGAACCTCATCAGTCCCTTCATGGGAGACACCTTCAAGAACACCCAATCATCAACTTCAAACTCAAGTTCTCTCCGCCTAACATCTGCATTTGAATTTTGACGGCTCTAAGCTGTTTTCAACCTTTCCCTTAAAAGCTGAACTTCCTCCATAGGCTCATGAACTGAATCTTTTCCTATCAACATATCTTCACCTACCTAACACCAACCAATAGGCGATCTACATCTCTTCCTATAAAATTCCTCAAATGGAGACATCTAAATGCGGGAGTGGTAGTTGTTGTTGTAAGAAACCTCAATAAGAGGTAATTATTATCCTAACTACCTTTGAAGTCAATAACACACACTCTCAACATATCATAGAGAGTTTTAATGGTCTACTCAGTCTGACCATCTTTCTGTGGGTTAAAAGTTGTGCTAAGCTTGACTTGAGTACCAAGTCCTTTTGAAACAATCTCCAAAAACTATGAGGTAAACTGAGTATCTTAGTCTGAAAGGATGGACAAAGGCACTCCATGCAATCGAACTAACTCTTGGATGTATAATTTAGCATAGTTTTCCGCTGAATCAATAGTTTTAACTGGTAGAAAATGAGTTGCCTTGGTCATCCTGTCTACCACCACCCATCTAGTGTCATGTTGTCGACGAGTGTGAGGTAACCCTATGATGAAGTCCATATTGATCTCTTCCCACTTCCTAATGGGGACACTGATGTCTTGTAGCACACCTCCCAGTCTTTTATGCTCCACTTTCACTTGTTGACAATTCAGACACTTTTCCACAAACTCTTCTATGTTCTTCTTCATGCCATTCCACAAATAGATTTCCTATAGGTCATGGTACATCTTGGTGGCACCTGGATATATAGAATATCGGGATCCATGAGCCTCATGCAGCATTCTCTCTCTCAAATCATCGACATCAAGAACATATAAACAACCATGGTATTGAAGCACACTATCTCCCCCTTGGGAGAAGACCTCTACCTTCTGATGTTGAACCGTTTCTTTCAATGTCACCGGAATAGGATCCTCATCTTGCTTAGCCTTGAGCTCAGTCACTAAAGAAGATTCCGACCTATTCTGAACAATGACACCACGATCTGTTGAGTCAACCAGGAGAACTCCTAATCGTGCAAGTCTATCCACATCCTTTACTGACTCCCTCCTTTCATCCTCCATATGATAAACACTCTCCATGGACAGCCTGCTAAGGGCATCTGCCACTATATTTGCCTTTCCCAGATGATAAAGGACACTCATGTCATAATCCTTGTGCAGCTTTAACCATCTCCATTGTCTCAAATTCAAATCCTTCTAAGTGACACATATTTTAGGCTCTTGTGGTCCGTAAACACTTCCACATGGACCCCATACAAATAGTGCCTCAAAATCTTCAATGCGAACACCATCGCTGGAAATTCCAAGTCATTCATCGGGTAATTCTTCTCTTAAGTCTTAATCTTTCTAGAGGCATATGCAATGGTCATATCATGTTGCATCAACACAAATCCAAGGCTAACCCTAGAGGCATCACAATGCAAAACAAATCCATCTGTACCCTCAGATAGGGTCAATATTGGGGCTGAAGTGTGACGAGTCTTAAACTCCTAAAAACTATTCCCACAGGCATCCGACCACTGAAATTTGACTTTCTTCTGAGTCAATTTAGTCAAAGGTGCTGCAATGGATGAAAATTCTTCAACAAACCTCCTGTAATAGCCAGCTAAACCTAAGAAACTCCTGATATCCTAAGCGTTAATTGTTTTACGCCAATTCTTTACAACTTCTATCTTTTCAGAGTCCACCTTCACACCTTCACTTGACTCCACATGGCTCAAAAATACTATTGAGTCCAACCAAAAATTACTCTTGCTGAATTTAGCAAAAAGCTAGTGATCCTTGAGGGTCTATACCACAATCCTCGAATGAGCGGCATGCTCCTCCTCGCTCCGAGAGTATATGAGAATGTCATCTATGAAGGTAATCACGAACATGCCCAAATATGGCTTGAACACTTTGTTCATCAAATCCATAAAAGTTGTAGGAGCATTTGTTAGTCCAAAAGACATAACTACAAACTCATAGTGACCTTACCGAGTCTGGAAAGCTATCTTTGGAATGTCACTCTCCCTAACTCTAAGCTGATGATACCTGGATCTGAGGTCTATCTTTGAGAAGCACTTGGCACCTTGAAGTTGGTCAAACAAGTCATCAATTATAGGGAGGGGATACTTTTTCTTTATTATAACCTTGTTCAACTACCAATAGTCAATGCACATACGAAGAGACCTATTCCACTTTTGAACAAAGAGAACTGGTGCACCCCACGGGGGGTTGCTAGGTCTGATGAATCCCTTATCCAAGAGATCCTTAAATGTTATTTTAACTCCTTTAGCTCAGCTGGAGCCATTCTGCATGGAGGAATAGATATAGGCTGCATATCAGAAAGAAGGTTAATACTAAGTCAGTCTCCCGCTCCGGAGGGACTCCTGGTAGATTATCTGGGAAAACCTCCGGATATTGACACACAATAGGAACTGACTCGATAGTCGGGGTTTAAGACATTGCATCCTTAACCCAAACTAGATTGTAAGCACAACCATTGGAAATTATCTTTCTAGCCTTAAGCTAGGAAAAAAGAGACCTGCAGGCACAGCTCAAATACCCTTCCATTCTAGAACTGGCTCACCAGGAAATCAGAACTCTATCGTACAGGTTCTACAATTCACTGAGGCATAACATGCATTCAACCATTCCAAACCAAAGATAATATAAAAATCGGTCATGTCTAACTTTAATAAATCAGCTGAGGTTTTTTTTTGAAGGACTGTGACAAGACAATTTATGTATACCCCATCGAGCTATAATTGAGTCACCGATTGGAGTAGAGGCTAAGAGAGTTTTTGATAGGATTTTGGAATTGACTCCGAAACTAATAGAAACATAAGGCATCACAAAAGTTAAAGTATCCCCTGGATCTAACAATGCATATACATCAAAATGGAATACTAGCAAGATACCAGTGACCACATCCGGGGACACCTCCCGCTCCTAACGTGATCTCAAGGCATAAAATCTGTTCTGATGTTGACCACCACTTGCACTAGTGGATGCACCTTGCTGAGCTGAGCATCCTGGTGGAGCTGGGTCCCGGTCACTACCATGACCTTATCTGGCCGCTGGACAATCTCTAAGAATGTGCTCGAGTTTCCCGCACCTAAAATATGCACCTGATCCTGCCAAGAACTGTCTGACGTGCCTCTTACCACACTAGCCATAAACTGGAATGTTGGGCTCTACTGACCTACTCCCTAACCTCGAGATCCTGATGTCTTTCCCATCTGATCGCGCCTAGACTGGATGATACACTGCCTGATGACAACGTTGGGGCTAATGATCTCTGGTGGGACTGTTGATGATATCCACCACTAGACCTCTGCTAGGAAAACCCAAAGCTACCTGTCTTGGCCCTCTTGGCCTCTCTCTCCCTTTTGTTTATCTAATCTATCTCTATCTGCTATGTGTATATCACTAATCAGCAGAAATCAAGATCATTGTTCAGCATTGCAGTCCTACACTCCTTGACCAATGAGTCGAATACTTCATACAAAAATCTGTTAATATAGGCCCTCTGGTGTACCACCATCTCCAATGCATACTAGGACAGTCGGATGAACTCCAAGGCATACTCCCGGACAGTCATATCATTTTTCCTCAAATTGACGAACTCTACCGCCTTTGCCTCCCTCAACTTCCTAGGGAAGTTTTTGTCTAAGAAGGTAGTCATGACCTCATCCTATCTCCGAGAACTGCGCCCATTGCTCTACTGTCTCTCCACTGACTATACAAATATAAGCAACCCCCTTTAGCTGATGGGTGATCTTCTGTACCCCTTCCAGGAACTTATGTGGGTCCTCATCCACACTCGACCAAAGGAACTCAGGGGGATTCATCCTGAGGAAATCCCAAACTCGAGTTGTCGTTGTGCTCCCATTTTGAGGGACATGGGCCACCGCCTGCTGGTTGACCTGAGCGGCCAAAACCTGAGCCATCATTTAAAAAGCTAACATAACCTCAGCACGAGAGACTTTCTCGGGCAATGGGCTTGCTTGTGATGGAAGGGTTTGCTGGTTCCCATCTCCATTGCCATCTTCATGGATATTTCCATTTCCATTCCTTCTTAAAATGATATAGCATAGAGTATACGGTCAGTACTTGAAATATACTGAGTATGCAAGGGAAGTAAAACATACTGAACAAGTATAAATAAAAATCATGTTTATTAACATAAGTGATAACATTATAAGAGTAGGGACAACATGTTAATATCTGAAAACCTGAATAGTCATAAATTAGATCTCATAATAGAATTGAATGACCCAAAGTTGAAACTGAAATTCATAAGAAAAACTAATAACCCGATCATTGGGTCAAACCTGTTTAAAACATAATATCATAACCTATAAACATGTGTAATGAGATCATGAGGAACAACGAGAGACTCATCATATAACCAATACTATCGCGATAGAGCTTATGTGATCCCAACTATGACACTCAAGTTGGCAGAGCCGTCCAAAGCCTTGCAAGGGCTAAGGGCGCTACCATGATATCGATGTCAAGCTAAAGGCCCTTTCGAGGTAGGGGAAGCTCACAAGGGAGGTCGCAAAGTAAATTTGAAATCCTACATTGTGTCACACTCCAAACAATGAGGTGTATGACTAGCACCTTGTGCCACAAAACTGACTACAACATGCTAGAACCGATGAGGTTTAACAACTCAAAAACTATAAAATTAGAGTAAGACGATTGACTATAGATGAAGCTAGCTTACCTGACCAACCAAAAAATAAATACAATATGCCTTCAAGGCCACGAAATGGAAAAAACCTGTACAACATCGCCCACCTGACCTATAACAACATACTAACACCACAGTAATGTCTACGAGCCACTATGAATACAATAGTAATCAAATGATTGAGTAAGAGCCCCAAACTACTCTTAACTCAAACATCTGGCGACTCTGAAAGAACTTGATCTACCAGCCCATCATCACTTGCAGACCTGAATGCAGCACCCCGATTAGGGAATCAATACAATAATGTAACGAGTATGAAAGGCAGAAGAGCCTAGAAAACTTAGATTAAAGATCAACAGATACACCAGATATCACAAAGGGAGAACTCAAATTATGTGAACACATAGATCCTACCTAGCCCCCATAAGACTGGAAAGTACAAGAAAACATACAAATAGAATCTATCTGGCCCCCATATGCCTGGTAAGTACAAAAGTAAACAACAACACAGCGGGACCTAGCCGATATAACATGCATGCATAGGAGGGGAAGGATTTAGAATGTGTTTAACCCTCATAAAACCCTCCCAATAGTGCTTAAGACAACGTAGTTTAGGCTTAGGAGCTTAGAAATTTTATGGAAATACCCTTACATAAATTGAAAAAAATTTGACTTTTTGCCAGGTGTCACAACTCACACCACGAGTCGTACCTCGATACCAAAACTTTTGGCTACCATTCATAATCACCACTACTCTTCCATGACTTTCTGAAGTTTTCCACTAGTTAGAACATGACTCATACCACCAACCTATGAGTCATTAGATTCACCCGTGATAACTGTTTCTAAGATCCTCATTTCCTTCTCATGGGTGCAGAACACGACTCGTTGTTTCCTACAATGGGGCGTACAACAACTCGTACCTTCCAACTAGGGTAAATCATTACTCAAACCATGATTCAACATATGACTCATAACATGATCCTAAAAGTGTACCTTAACTCATTGTCACTAGATTCCTCCTGCAGATTCAAACCACGAGCACTTCCTACAAGTTGTACCTTCTCATAACGACTCGTACTAGGAGTCGTCCTGTGAAAAAGTTTTCCTCTTTCCTGCTTAACACATTTTAGATCTTAGTCTAGTCTTGGGAACCTTTGGGGTATTTCAGCTATAGCGAAAGGAGATCACTATAGTGAATCCGCCAAGATGAACCAAAGCCCGTTGCAGCAAAAAATTGATAGTTTTATAGGAAGATCAGTTCCCTTTCATCTCATTTCATGCAAAACTCAACCCACCATTACTGAGTGCTTAATAGGTGGTGATTTCACCATTTTGTAGTGGATTCTTGGGAAAATAGGTAAATTATCTTTCTCACTTTGTTCCTTAGCTAATTATAGCTTCATTTCTGTGTTTAATCCACATATTTGAGCTCCAAATCCCTCGAATTTCTCTTTTGTGATCTTTAAGTTTTCAAGCTGATTTAAGCCTCGAAACGAGCTCCTTTTTTTCCCAAAATCTCAGGTATGAATTCCTGAACCTTTGAGGAACACAATGCTGAAATTTATTTCAGTTTTTATTAGTGGGCTCCAAGGGTAGATTTTCGGCCCAATTTTTTCCCCAAATTATAATATGTCAATATGGTTATCCTTAGTCTCGTATTGATAATTATGTTTGGTAATAGCATGGAAACGGTCCGGGGATTTGCAAAAGGGAAAATATTTTGAGTGGAATTTCGTGGCTTGCCATTTGGCTGTGAGGTAGGTTACAGTGTTTTTTCTTTGGACTTTGCTCGATTTTGTAGTATATTTTATAAGTTTCATAATATTATGGTGATTTTCTAGTTAGAATTAAGTTGTGATAATTTTTTGGATTATTGGCTATTTCAAGGACTTTAGAATAGTATTCCCTTAAAAGCCTTACTATAGGTTGTTAGTTACTATATTGTGGATAGGTTTGGGATCCTTAGGCTAGGTTAGGAGCGGTTTTCATAGTAGAACTAGATAAGAGGTGTTTTTTTGTATTATTAATCGTTATTAATTTTTTGGACTTGTTATCACTTTTTACATTCTTATTTTTCCTTTGTTATGAGATTGTGCGCCTTAGCCTGTGGTTCTGGAGTACTTAGACTCTTGGTTAGTATGATTGTGGTATGAAGGTTAATTTCCTCTATTTGATGTTATATATATATATATATACATACATGCACACATATATATATGTA
>JACEIK010002346.1:118174-178379 GCA_018107945.1 Datura stramonium
AGATGACGCTAAGCCGATTGAGGGTAAACGAGCTTATTGAAATGACGTTTTAATAATATTGTTAATCCCTCCTATATGTTTATGTTTTAAAGTGCTTAAGCTAAAAAGTAGATTTTACGTTTTCCCTCCTTAAAGCTAAGCAAGCGGCACGTAGCGAATAAGCTAAGTCGATACATGTTAACAGGGAAAGCGTGGCTAAGTTGTCCATTAGGCAAAGAGGTAAGTGCGTATAAGAATTGATGGAATAGTGATCATAAGGTTAAAAACTTGAGTGTAGAGTGAATAATTTTTGGCAAAGAAGTTAAGATGAATAAGGAAAGAAGAGCTAAATATTGTTAAATTAGACGATACGGGTTACGATTGTGAACGAGGTAGGAAACAACTAGGAAGATTAACCCTGTTCTAAAGAAGTTTAGCAAAAGAGTTATAAATTAAGTTGTTTATGTTCAATATGCGTTAAGTTGATAAATAACCACTAAAGTGTTAACCTTCTACGAAATAATTAGAGTTGAACGTCTGCAAAATAGTAACTTAAGTTGAGAAGCTCTCTGCTATACCCCTAAAAGATTATGTTAAGTTATCTATTCTAAGTGTTGAAATTTTATAGCATGTCTTAAAAGGGTAATCCTAGGATCTTCTAAGTCACTTATGATTATGTAAGGTTTCTTAAGCTCCGCAGATAATTGCAAAGTTAGGTAAGTCAATCCAGCATCACCCGAATTACGGCTATATATCTTTATTTGCCTATAAGGAATAACTTAGAGAGTTCCTCACGAGTTCGTAAGTTATAGAGCTCCAAGTCACAGATCCTTAAGTTATGTCTTTACATCCCTAATTTATGTTGAAATGTGCTAGCTAATCTAAGAAGTTTTTAAGAGATAATATTTTGAGAATTATGCTAATGTCTCGGTCAAGTATCTGATGTTGTATACGAGTCTAATAACTCAAGTCTTTATATGTCTTTCTAGTAAGAAGTCTTAATGTATATGATTTTCATGTTATAAAATACAGTTGAATTCTTTCAGTTATATTCAAGTCATGCATCCTTATGTTTAGCTCTTGTTGAGTTATCAGTTGAATTTCCTAAATTCAGAAGAGAGATTCTCCCATGTACCAATGTTCCTAATGTCTAAGTAAGTATAAGTGCAGGTATGATAATGATCAGTTAAGCTCAGAACCTTGAATACCAGGAAGTCTCCTGGAGGTCACCCAGTTAACTAAATAAGAGTTATACATTATATAGAAGTCTCATACGTTGTATGTATGTAGTTTAGTTCTCAACTCTATGTATATGACAAATAACTCCAAGTTCCTAGTTATAATTTCCATGTTTTCCTGCAAATAAGTCAAATGAATTAAAAACTATATGTGCTTGTCTACATGATAAATTTGGCAATGAAATTCCAATGTAAAGTTGTCGATATAGGTAAAGGAACAACCTGGTAGGCAGTATATATTTGCAGTTCCTAGATGTTAAAGAATTGTGTAGAAATGAGCTCTATGTGTTTCTATCCAAGTAATATGTTAAACTGGAAGGATTATTTGTAGGACATTGTTTGAAAGCCTACAAAAGTTCTTATGTTGTCTAAACCTCTTAAAGGTCCTTCAAGTAACTGAGTAGACAGGTTCATGTATAATTTGATAGTTTTACGTGATATATATGCATATTTTCTAGCTTTATATGATATGGATGCTCACTTGCATTTATGGGTTGCGAAAGAGGCCTATTCCGGCCACAGATTTAACAGCTGTCATTTATATGCCATATGTGTTAAATTGACTCAATATAAGCCATATCATCCCTATTTATGATTATGATTGAGAATTATTTTTATTTTACCCCGATATGGTACATCCGCTGGGGATTTTTTTATTTTACCCTGGTGTTGTACATCGGCTGGAGATATTTTTATTTTACCCTGGTGTGGTACATCGGCTAGAGATATTTTTATTTTACCCCGATATGCTACATCAGCTGGAGGTATTTTTATTTTACCCCGGTGTGGTACATCGGCTGAAGATATTTTTATTTTACCCCTGTGTATTACATCGGCTGGAGATATTTTTATTTTACCCCGGTGTGGTATATCGGCTGGAGATATTTTTATTTTACCCCGGTGTGATATATCGGCTTAAGGTATTTTTATTTTTCCTTGGTATGGTACACCGCTGGATGAATTTTATATATGGATTTATGATTGGCTGGTTGCTGGCATTATAGTTATAGTTTTTCTGGTGCATTACTTGGTTGCATTTGCACTTCAGTATTGACTTATTGTCAGGTTTCAGTTTCTAGGATTCTTGGTTGTTCCTATTCCTTATTCCTGGTTCATTTATCTTAAGTTCACTTATGTTATAGTAAGTTGTTATCAGTTACATGTTGCAGAGTTCTAGGTTATAACTATCCTTTATATGTTTTAAGTGTTGAGTAAGTTATTACAAGATTGTTATCTCATATTTACAGTTTCAGCCTTACATACCAGTACATTTTATTCGTACTGACGTACATTTGCTTAGGGACCTGCGTTTGTGCTGCAGATGATGGTAGAGGTCAAGATTTCTAGTTGAGTAGCGGTTCGTGAGATCAACGGATGTATTGGTATGCTCCTTTCTTCCTGGAGCTAGGGCTTAGTTATTTCAGCTTGAGTTTTGAGATACAGTTATGGGTAGGTTGGAACCCTGTTCTGACCATTAGTCAATTTACTCTTTAGAGGCTTTGTAGACTTAGTGTGTACAGTGTTATTTAGTTTGTGGCATCGTCGGCTCATTGTTTCTTGGTTTAGCAAACTAATTGCCTTGGTTGAATTTCAATTGTTTACCCCGTGTTCTTGAGACCTTATGGGTCCAGTTTATACTTCAGTTGATTGTGAAAGGTGTCCTGGATGGCCTGACTGCTATAGTTAAAGCTGTCATATAGCCGGCTTCTCGATCAATCATGAATTGAGTGCTAGTTTCGCCCTACCCCAGTTTTGCGGTGTGACATTTATAACATCATGACTAATAAGAATGACTCAAAGCTGAAACCTAACATTTATGACAAAAGCTGAACAATGAGTCAAACCATGATTTTAGATCATGCATGCTTATAGTAATAATAATAAGTAATGAATATGAAAATCTGAATTATATAGACAATGGGAGACTCGTCACATAACCGATATACCACGATAGAGCTTACGTGGTCCCAACTATTATACTCAATTGGGCAGAACCATCCACAACATTGCCAGGGCTAAGGATGGTACCATGATACCTATATCAATCTCATGGGCTATTAGGGCCAGGGATAGCTCACAAGGGAGGTCCCAATAACATAATAGTATCATCCTATGTTGGCGCATAGTTCTGGGGCAAAGGTGATCGACCCTTAACCCGCTCGGTACTAGACTCTTCTCCCAAAAACATGCAATGCTCTACATAGTATATAACGAAGCTCAAGGTGAAATCATGCATAACTCAACATCGTATGAAATGAAGCTAAACATTGTCCCTTGACAAAGCTCGATAATGAAATCATGCATAGACTCGACATCATATGAAAATGAAGCACAACGTTGTCCTTTGACAAAGCTTAATAATGACATACATCTCAATTACGAACTTATGCATATGAGAAGCTTTAATTTGAAACATACCACAAGCTAATAAATATAAATTTTAGGAGACGTCTCTCCAAACATTGTGGTAAGATTATTTTAGGAAAAATCATCATTTTAAATCAACATGTGGGCATTGCCCAAGGCTTTACCTTACTTGGATCTACTCGATTCATTTTGAAAATAATATCATAATCATGGGTAGCTTTAGAAACATGCTTTTCATCATCAAATCTTATCATCATCATTCGCTTCTTTCATGAACTTCTCATTCATGTGCATTTAAATTTCATAATTTAGAAAACACAATTTTGATTGAAAATAAATTAAAATCAGCCCAAGCTTCACAATTCATTATTATAAACATAATCTAATTATACCCATGTATAGATATTGAAGAATTATACAATTGGGTAAAAACACCATACTTGATCATAGGTAATTTTTATAATTTGATAGAAATTGGGCATGGGTGTTGAGGGAGACACCCACTCATAACCCTACATACCTAGGAGGGATTTATTTTACCACTTCTCTAATTTTCCAAGATGAGATTCCAATGGAAACCTTCAAAACTAGCCTTGAATCACCTCTTCAAACTCTCAATCTTGCATGCATGTAATGAATCACTGAGTATGGATTTTCCCCTCTTTAAACCCTCTAAAAAGAGCCTTAAAAGATGTAGTAGAGGCCCCTACGACTTAGGAATTATGAAAAATCCCTTACTAAAATTACAGAAATTTGCTGACTGACAGTCCCCACGAGGGACCGGACGACTTGTGACCAGGGCTAACGACTCGTGGCCTAGAGTCGTGGAGTCTACTGCCCCATTCAATCAGGGAACCCCAAAAATTGTGGTGTCTAGCCACAAAAACATAAGCTAACCTCTCAATCCATTCCACGGATGATCTCACAAGTGGTGGGGTTTGACCATGACTCTTTGTCATGCACGTGGCCTCACCCAACATCTTGCCAGGACCTGTTTGACCATGATTCACCTCACAACTCGTGGTCACTCCTCACGAGCCACTTTACGTATTGTCCTATGACCTGGTGCGAAATTTCAGTTTTTCACCGTTTTGACTCCCGGGTCTGAACCTTGGGTTCCCGGGTCGACATCCTTAATCCTAACAAGATGGTACATGCAACCCTTAGAAGTATTCTTTCGGGCCTTAAGGTAGGAAATGAATCGACCTACAGGCACAACTGAACTACCCTTCCACTCTAAGGCTGGCTCACCCAGAAATCTAAACTCTAAAGCTCGGGTTCTACAATTAACTGAAGCATAGCATGCAAATAGAAAATCCATGTCGAGAATAACATCGAAATCGTTCATGGATAACTCTATCAAGTATGTTGAGGTGACCTTATCAAGGACTGAGAATGGGCAACCTCTATACACCCGTCTAGTTATATCTGACTCACCTACTGGAGTAGAAACTGAGAAGGGTTCTGACAAAACAATGGGACTGACTCCGAAGCTACTAGACACATATGGTGTCACAAAAGATAGAGTAGCCCCCGAATCTAGCAAAGTATAAACATCAATATGGAAAACTCACAACATACCAGTAACCATATTCGGGGAGACCTTCTACTCCTGACGGGAAGCGAAAGCATAGAATCTGTTCTAGCGCTGACCGCCAGTTGTGCTAGTAGATGCCCCCTGATATGCTGAGCATGCGGGAGGGGCTGCTGAACTAGAAGCTGGGCCTCGGCCCCCAACTTGATCCTACCTCACAACTGGACAATCTCGAAGCATGTGTCCGAGCTTCCCACACCCGAAACAAGAACCTAAACCTGCCAACCACTGGCCTATGTGCCCCTGACCACATCTACGATAAGCTGGGATGCTGGGATCTGCTTCTCTAACCCCTCGAGCCTGATGCTCGCCCTTGCTGATCATGTGTAGGCCTGGATGGAACACTCAATGCTGAAGATGTTGGGGCTGATGATCTCTGGTGAGTCTGTTGTCGGTGTCCACCATCAGACCTCTACTGAGAGAATCTTTGATCCTCGGTCCTGGCCCTCTTGGCCTCCCTCTATTTCGAATGCGCCTCCTCCATCTGCTGGGCGTACAACAGATGTTTTGTAGTGTATCATGGCTATTTTGTAGTCCTTGTCTAAATAACCTGCAACTCCATGGACGAATCTACTCAATCGAATTCTCTGATCTGTTACCAACTCTAGGGAATATTTTTGATAGGCGAGTGAACTCAAGGGCATACTCTTGGACAGTCATCCTCCCCTGTTTCAAATTCACAAACTCGGCCGTTTTCAACTCCCTCATCTCCCGAGGGAAGAACTGATCTAGGAATGCAACCTGAAACACCTCCCATGTGATCGGACCTGCTCCTGCGACCCTGCTATCCTTCCATTGGTGAAACCAGATATGCGCAACCCCCTTCAACTGGTAGGAGGCCAAATCTGCGCACTCAACACTACTCACCCCCATGACCTGAGTGATCATAACAATCTCATCATTGAAATCATGCGGGTCCTCACCTACCTTGGACCCCAAGAACTCTGGCGGGTTCATCCTCAAGAAGTCTCTGACTCGAGCCGCCACTGCATTGCCATTTTGCGGAACATGCGCAACGGCCTTCTGATTGACCTAAGCAGTCAAGGCCTGCGTAAGCATCTGAATAGCGGCCCCAAACTCAGCATGAGCAGCTGGCTCCGGTGCCTGAGGCTCCTGAACTAGTTGGGTTAGCTGATTCCCATAACCATTTCCATTCTCGTGGTGCTCACCACCTCCATTCCTTCTTCCGTTCATTCTTCGGGGAGCATGATTCTACAATCGCGATTATCACGAATTAGAAGGATAGAAAGACTTTTCATTGCACAACATAGACCATGAAAGAAGGGAACATTTCCTAAACGTCTCGTAGACTCTTCGTCATAAGTGTGGCGTGCTTCACACCCATGAGAAAGACTCTACTTAACGCGGATTTCAGTCTCCCTAGGACACATCAAACCTATGGCTTTGATACCAAGTTTGTCACGACCTGAACGGAGGCACAAATTGTAGACACGGGACAAGGGACACTAAGAGACCCCAAGTCGACCAATGTCATTAGCATACATCTAATTCATTCGATATACTAAAGAAATCATCAATATAACTCAGCGGAAGTCTAATTCAACATAACATTAGAATAACATCTGAAGCTAACACATACATAAGTCTGAAAAGCCTCTAGTCAAGAAGAGTTAATGGGAAAAGACCCCAATTGACTCAACAATACTGAAACTGGAAATACATAAAGGAAAATGATAGTCTAGTCCTCAAAGGATGAGGACTCACTAATCTGAGAAAATACTAACTCCGGAAAGTTGTCTAAGATCGAGGTTAAAGCTATGAGTCGGGTCCTATATCATGAAACAATACAACATAGGAGGTATGCGGTTAGTACGTGGAATGTACCGAGTATGTAAGGTAAGTAAAATCGCTTAAGTAAAATAAATTATTTAAAACATTTCATAACATATCATAAGCTTTCTAGTCTTAGGAGAAGGGCTACATGCAATATTCTTGAAATCAAAATCTTATCATGACATGTCCATGCATAGCTTTATAACATCATGACTAACTTGAATGACTCAAAGTTGAAACCTAACATCTATGACAAAAGTTGAACAATGAGTTCAACCTTGATTTTAGATCATACATACTTATAGAAATAATCATGAGTAATGAATATGAAAATCTGAATCATATAGACAATGGGACACTTGTCACTTAACCGACATACCACAATAGAGCTTACATTGTCCCAACTATTACACTCAAGTGGGCATAGCCATCCACAACATTGCCAGGGCTATGGACACTATCATGATATCGATATCAAGCTCATGGGCCATTAGGGTCGGGGATAGCTCTCAAGGGAGGTTCCAATAACATAATTGTATCAGCCTACGTTGGCGCGTAGATCTGAGGCATAGGGTGATTTACCCTTAACCCGCTCAGTGCTAGACTCTTCTACAAAAAACATGCAATGCTCTACATCATATATAACGAAGCTCAACATCGTTTATTGACGAAGATCAAGGTGAAATCATGCATAACTCAACATAGTATGAAATGAAGCTCAACATTGTCCCTTGACAAAGCTTAATAATGAAATCATGCATAGACTCGACATCATATGAAAATAAAGCACAACATTGTCCTTTGACAAAGCTTCATAATGACATACATCTCAATTACGAACTTATGCATATGAGAAGCTTTAATTTGAAACATACCACAAGCTAATAAATATGAATTTTGGGAGACTTCGCTCCAAACAATATGGTAAGCTTATTTCGGGAAAAATCATCATTTTAAATCAACATGTGGGCATTGCGCAAAGCTTTACCTTACTTGAATCTACTCGATTCATTTTGAAAACAATATCATAATCATGGGTAGCTTTAGAAACATGCTTTTAATTGTCGAATCTCATCATCATCGTACATTCATCATCATTCGCTTCATCATGAACTTCTCATTCATGTGCATTTAAATTTCATAATTTAGAAAACACAATTTTGATTGAAAACAAACTAAAATCAGCCCAAACTTCACAATTCATCAATATAAACATAATATAATCATACCCATGTATAAATATTGAAGAATTATACAATTGGGTAAAAACCCCATACTTGATCATAGGTAATTTTTATGATTTCATAGAAATTGGGCATGGGTGTGGAAGGATATACCAACTCATAACCCTACATGCCTAGGAGGGATGATTTTACCACTTCTCTAATTTCCCAAAATGAGATTCCAATGGAAACCTTCAAAACTAGCCGTGAATCACCTCTTCAACCTCTCAAGCTTGCATGCATGTAATGAATGACTTAGAATAGGTTTTCCCCTCCTTAAACCCTCTAAAACGAGCCTTAAAAATGTAGTATAGGCCCCTAGGACTTAGAAATTATGAAAAATCCATTACTAAAAATCGCAAAAATTTGTTGACTGTTAGTCCCTATGAGGGACTGGAGGAATCGTGACCAAGGCTAACAACTCGTGGCCTAGAGTCGTGGATTCTACTGCCCCATTCACTTAGTGGATCCTATGAGGGACCCCACGAATCTTGATGTCTAGACACGAATCATGCTCACCACCTGTGACCCCCCATTGCCCCAAGACATAAGCCAACCTCTCAATCCATGCCACGGATGACCTCACAAGTGGTGGGGTCTGACCACGACTCATGGTCATGCATGTGGCCTCACCCTACACCTTGCCAAGCCATGCTTGATAACGAGTCACCTCATGACTCATGGTAACTCCTCACGAGCCACTTCATGCATAATCCTGTGACCTGGTGCAAAATTTCAATTTTTCACCATTTTTGACTCCCAGGTCTGATCCTTAGTTTCTCGGGGTATAACAACTTGGCATCCAAAGTAATGACAGACTCTTTCCTTAATTTTCTTGTCTTTAATCTTCAGACGGTGATCTAGTTTTGAGACACTTGTATTCCTTTTAGTGGTCTTGTACTTGTGATACTAGGTTCGAGGTATTTGTTGTACATCTGCATTTTTAGTATTTATTTTAAGAATCTAATTTAAAGGCCATCTACTTGTTGTTTTACTTACCTCTGTGATTTCTAGGTTATAGTTTTATTGGGTAAAGGGTTAGCTTACCTACCGGTGGGCGCGAGTAGGTTCCATTACGATCTCAGATTTTGGTTGTAACAAAATATTGAATGAAAATTATGCTATAGTATTAACTTGAATAGGAGCCATGAAAACGCAGACTCCTGTCCAATAAATTTTTTACTAATGTGATTTTATAGCCATCCAACTTTTGATTTTCCTTTTCATAAATCTCTATGGGACATATTAAATATTCAAGAAAGTAGTTAAACTAAAATTTTGTGTATTCTAGAGTCTTTTAATGAAAGAAAAAAAATACAACCAACATTTTCAAAGGCCATCATGATTTTAATATAATATAATTTTATATATTTATATAGAATTACTATGATATCAACATACATGAAGAATTCTAGTCCAGTCAATCATGAAGATGATTGTTCGAGATTTTTGTTCTTGGGGCTATCTCGAGACTGTAATTTTACTAATTATATTTCTTTTTATTGGTCTCTTATTTAATCAATAAAGATGGACCTTTAGTTTTAAAATTTTAACATTACTTATTTATCAATATATTGATTCATTTTTTAAACTATCGAAGCACAAATACATTTGTTAGTATAATATATACTTGAGTCAATCCAAATAAGATTGTCAAAATCTTAAAAAAATGATGCTGAAAACCACAAGTTGTTAGCCACTTTACATATGTGTATATGTGGAAGAAAAACCTAAAACCCTAATAAACACAAGTCCAATGAATCGCCATTTGAGAAAAAACCTCGAAAATGATGTGATCACTTGCATTCTCTCAAAACTCCCTATTGATTCATTTTAATATTTCAAGATTATGCACAAATCATGGTATTCTATCATCATTTTTCCAAATTTTATCAACTTGCAAACGAATCATCTTTCTATATTAATTGTCAAAAATCTTAATTTCATCAAAAATAACTCCATTTGCTTGTTTGAAATATAACAGGTTGCACTCAGCATCGGTTCAAGAAATGCATCATCACTTAATGTTGATTCTCAAGTTGTTTCTCTCCAACCACCAAAGATTTTTATGTCCCGAGATGTTTCTTATCCATTTGTGAGTTTTTCTAATGGCTTGTTATGTATGGTATATAGCTTCACAATATTTATACAAAATCCAGCTATTTAGAAATATAAAATTGTCCAAAAGCCGAATTCTTACGTATTGAAACATGTTAACCATTACGAATCAACATTATATGATTTTATGTATGATCCATTTAGTAATGATCGTAAGATAGTTGCTACATTTGCGATTAAGGCGAAGCATAATGGTTACATTATTGGAATATACACTGTGAACAATGAATCTTGAAAAAAGATTGATACTATTATGACTAATTATCGCTTGTTCGGCAAAAATCCAATTTTTATTAAATGGTACAGTTAACATGATGGTGACTAAATCAGTTCAAGAAAATGGTGGTAGTGAATTTAATAATTTTTCCATTATTTCTTTCTTCGTGGCTATTGAGAAATTTATAGTAACGCCTATGGAACGAACCTAACATAGGCCCGGATTGAGACACGGGACAAGGAGCCCCAAGAGACTCCAAGTCCACCCATGGAATGAGGATAGATCTAACTTAATCAATAAAAGTGAATGATCAACATAATAATCATAGCGTAAGTTTTAGCACAACATAGCATTAAAATACATACACGAATCTGAAGCTGATTATACACCATGTCCACAAAGCCTCTAATTCTGATGAGTTAATAGGACAATACCCTAACTAACTCTCTAAGTCTGAAACTGAAAATATAAAGATAACTGATAATGAATGGTCCTTAGGAGATAAGGACTCACCACTGAAGCTAGATGCTAACTCTCGAAACTGGCTAGTGACGGGGCTGAGTCTGAAGATCAGAGCCTGTATCATAAAACGATACAGCATAGAGTATGCGGTCAGTACATGGAATATACCTAGTATGCAAGGTAAGTAAAATTGCTTAAGTAAGTAAAATCATTATAAACATTCACAATATAAAAAATAATCAAGATAAGGATTTAAGAGTAGGGCTTGCATGGTATTTTCAGAAATCATGATCTGAACATAACTGAACATCATAACTGAATCGATTAACCNATATTTATAATGAACGACAAACATACATAACTAAAATCATGAGGAACAATGGGAGACTCTTTGTATAACTGACATTACCACGATAGAGCTTACGTGGTTGCGACTATCACACTCAAGTGCGCAAAGCCGTCTAAAGCCTTTTCAGGACTAAAGACGCTACCATGATATCGATATCAAGCTGAAGGCCCCTTGGGGCAGGGGAAAGCTCACAAAGGAGGTCCTAAATAATTTGATCATAACTATGTTGGCGCATAGTTCTGAGGCATAGGATTGACTGGCCCTTAGCTTACTCGGTGCTAGATACTACACCAAAAAACATGCATATGCTCTCCATCATTTTTCAACAAAGCTGACCATCGTCTAGTGACGAAGAGGAATAATCATATACATATAAAATTTGAAATCATACATGAGGAGCCTTGGCTCAAACCATACTACAAGTTGAACATAATTGGGAGTCTTGACTCCAAAACCATGTGGTAAGCTAATTTGTGAAATCATAAATCATACTTGAACGTATGGGCTTGCCCAATAGTTAAACATGCTTGAAAATACTTGATTCACTTTATAACATGATCATAGACATGGATAACATTGAAAACATGTTTTTCTCATAAATATCTCAACATACTTGAACATACATCATAGATCTCAACTTTCATGAACTTCTCATGGATGGGCATTATAATTTATAAAACTTGAAAACATGATTTAATTGAAAATATTTTAAAACTTTCCCATGAATCATAATTCAATAATAGAAATATGCTTGGATCATACCCATGTTAGAAACTTAGAAAATTCATGCATTGGGTTAAATGCCATAGGATCAACATATAGATTTCCATGAATTAGAGAGGGATTGGGCATGGATGTGAACAAATTCATCCATTCATAACCCTATATACCTGAGAAAAACTTATCCTACAACTCCCTTGATTGCCCAAAGAAGAATTGAGAAGAACTTGGAAGGAATTGAGCTTGATAAGCTCTCTAGACTTCTACAGTTGCATGCATGAGTAGGAATACCTTAGAATGAACTTACCCCTCTTAAAACTCACTATTTTCATAGGAAATATGGATAAGTCCTTACTAAATTAGTAGGGAAAAACTGAATGTCAGTCCCTACGATGGACTGGATGAGTCGTCGTCCAAGGCCATGACTCGTGGCCACCATCCGTCCTGTACATTGCAACAAACTCAACACCGGTCACCATAGGGCATATGACGATTCTTTACTGGTGATCCCCACTGGTGGTCACCTTCCGTCATCCTCACTGCTGAAAACCACTGGGGGTCATCACGAGAAATGCCATGACTCGTGGTGCTTCCAACAAGTCGTTACGAGGACCTGTTAAGTGCACTTTCCCATACTCCCTTTTCCTTCAGCCATCCCTGACCACAGGTGACCTAACGACTTGTGAGGCTAACCACGACTCGTGGTCACCCCAACTTGAAAATTTCCAACAAGTCAACACTCCTGACCAAAAGTCACTTAACGACTTGTGGTCAACCTGACGCGTCACAGGACGACTCATTCTATGACCCGGTGCATAAAATCCTATTTTCTCCGTTTCAACTCTCGGGTCTGATCTTAGTGCTTTCGAGGTATAATAATATCTCTCACTTAGGAATATTTTTCCTTGAATCTTGAAAAACATACAGAAAATAATAGAAATTCAATCATCATACTCAAATACTGATCATATAAGATAAAAACTGATGGAATGACTGACTCTGATTTGAACTACATGACTGAACTGAATTCATGAATCATACATACATACTTTTACATGAAAGAAACTGAGGTACATGAGCTGAACATGAAACTGAATAGAATTTTAGGCAAAACTGATACTTCAAGCTGGAACTGATCCAGCAGGGAATAAATATGGGTATCTAGCCATCATATCCACCTCGTCTTCCCACATAGCTCCCTCAACATGCTGATTCCTCCATAAAATCTTGACTGAAGCTACTTCCCTTTTTCTTAGACTTCGAACTTGACGATCCATTATTTTCCATCGAAACCTCCTCATGATTAAGGTTATCTTTCACGCCAACACTATCCGCCGGAACAACTAGAGCTGGATCATCCAAACACTTCTTTAAGAGCGATATATCAAAAAATTGATGGAATGAGGGTAGTTCTGAGGGCAACTCCAATTCATATGCTACCTTGCCAACCCGTTTCACAATTCGGTACGGAACAACATAACGAGGACTGAGTTTTCCTTTCTTTTCGAACCTCATCACTCTATTCATGGGAGACACCTTCAGAAACACCCAATCATCAACTTTGAACTCAAGTTCTCTCTTCTCACATCAGTGTAGGACTTTTGGCGACCTTGAGCTGTTTTTAACCTGTCCCGTATGAGCTGAACTTTCTCCATGGCCTCATAAACTGAATCCGGTCCTATCATTATGGCTTCACTGACTTCAAACCGACCAATAGGTGATCTAACCTCCGCCCATAGAGAGCCTCAAACGGAGCCATCTAAATGCTGGATTGGTAGCTGCTATTTTATGCAAACTCAATAAGAGGCAAATGGTCATTCTAACTACCCTTGAAGTCAATCACACATGCTCTCAACATGTCCTCGAGTGTCTGAATTGTCCGCTCTTCTTGACCATCCATTTGCAAGTGAAATGTTGTACAGAGCTTGACCTTAGTACCAAGTCCCTTTTGAAACGATCTCAAAAACTGAGAGATAAACTAGGTACCTCTGTCTGATATGATGGAAAAAGGCACTCCATGCAACCGAACTTGCTCCCGAATGTATAGTTTGGCATAATCCTCTGCTGAATTAGTGGTTTTGATCGATAGAAAATGAGAGGCTTTGGTCAACCTATCCACGACCACCCAAATGGAGTTATCGACGAGTACGAAGCAATCTTGTGATGAAGTTCGGATTAATCTCCTCCCACTTCCAAGTAGGGATACTGATGTCTTGAAGTACACCTCTCGGTCTTTGATGCTCAACTTTCACTTGCTGACAATTTGGACACTTAGCCACAAATTCTGCAATGTCCTTCTTTATGTCATTCCACCAATAAACTTCCCATAGGTCACAATACATATTAGCGGCACCTGGATGTATCGAATATCTGGAACCATGAGCCTCATGCAACATCTAATTTCTTAAATCATCAACCTCTAGGGCACATAAGCAACCCTGATATTGAAGCACACCATCTTCCCCTTTGGAGAAGACCTCTCCCTTCTGATTCTGAACGACTTCTTTTAACTATACCAAAATAGGGACCTCGTCTTGTCTAGCTTTCACATCAGTCACCAAGGATGATTCTGGCCCATTCTGAACTATAACACCGCCATCAGTTGAGTTAACAAAACAAACTCCCAACCGTGCAAGTTGATGCAGATCCTTCACCAGCTCCTTCCTCCCCTAATCTACATGGGACACACTCTCCGTGGAGAGTCTACTAAGTTTATCTACTACTACATTGGCCTTATCCGGATGGTAAAGGACACTCATTTCATAATTCTTGTGTAGCTTCAACCACCTCCTTTGGCTTATTTTAAATCCTTCTGAGTAAACACATATTGTAGGCTCTTGTGGTCCGTAAACGCATCTACATGGACTCTATACAAGTAGAGTCTCCAAATCCTGAAGGCGAATACTATCATCGCCAATTCCAGATCATGGGTCAGGTAATTCCTTTCATGCACCTTCAGCTGCTTGGAAGCGTATGCTATCACTTTACCATGTTGCATTAATACAGATCGTGGGACGATCCTCGAAGCATCACAATACACCACAATCCCATCGGTACCCTCAGGTAGGGTTAATATCGGTGCCGAGGTGAGTCGAGTCTTCAACTCCTAGAAGCTCCTCTCACAAGCATGCAACCATTGGAATTTCACTTTCTTCTAGGTCAATTTGGTCAATGGCGCTGCAATAGATGAAAATTCCTCAACAAATCGGAGAATCTCCGACAATAACCAACTAAGCTTAAGAAACTACTGATATCTAAAGGATTAACCGGTCTAGACCAATTGTTTACCGCTTTTATTTTCTGAGAGTCCACCTTTATACCCTCACTTGACACCACATGGTCCAAAAATGCCACTGAGTTCAACAAAAACTCGCACTTGCTGAATTAAGCATATAATTGGTGATCCTTGAGAGTCTGTAGTACCACCATCAAATGAGTGTCATGCGCCTCCTCGCTCCGAGAGTATATCAAGATGTCATCAATATATATGATCACAAACATATCCAAGTATGGCTTGAACACCCTATTCATCAATCCATAAAAGTTGCATGAGCATTCGTTAGTCCAAAAGACATAACTACAAACTCGTAATGACCATACGGAGTCTTGAAGGCTGTCTTAAGGATGTCACTCTCCCAAACTATAAGCAGATGGTATCCGGATCTGAGATTTATCCTCGAAAAGAACTTAGCACCCTAAAGCAGGTCAAACAAATCATCAATTCTGGGAGTAGATACCTGTTCTTGATGGTGACCTTGTTCAATTGCCAATAATCAATAGACATATGAAGAGAACCATCCTTTTTTCGGAAAAAGAGAACTGGTGCACCCTTTGGGGATTTACTCGGTCTGATGAATCTCTTATCTAACAGGTCATTCAACTGCTCCTTCAACTCCTTTAACTCGGCTGGGGCCATTCTGTAAGGAGGAATGGATATAGACTGCGTATCAGGAAGAAGGTCAATACCAAAATCAATCTCCCGCTTGGGAGGGATTCCTGGTAGATCATCAAGGAAAACTTCTGGATACTCACATACTATTGGGACTGACTAGATAGTCGGGGTCTCATACATAGCATCCTTAACCCTAACTATATAGTATACACAACCTTTAGAAATCATCTTTCTGGCCTTAAAATAGGAAATGAAACAACCTACAGGCGCAACTGAAATACTCTTCCATTCTAAGACTGGCTCTCCCGGAAATCTAAACTTTACTGCCCTAGTTCTACAATTAACCGTGGCATAGCATGAAAATAACAAATCCATGCCGAGGATAACATCAAAGTCGGTCATGGCTAACTCTACTAGATCAGCTAAGGTGACTTTCTAAAGGATTGTGACCGGACAACTTCTATACACCCATCTAGCTACAACTGAATCACCCACTAGAGTAGAGACTGAGAAGGGTTCTGATAAGATTTCAGGACTAACTCCGAAACTACTAGCCACATAGAGCGTCATAAAAGACAAGGTAGCCCCTGGATCCAACAAAGCATATACATTAAGGTGGAAAACTCGTAACATACTAGTAACTACATCCAGGGAGACCTCTTGCTCCTGGCGGAATGCTAGGACATAGAATATGTTTTGGCGCTGACCACCATCTGTGCTAATAGATGCCCCCTGCTAGGCTGGGCGTGCTTGTGGAGCTGCTGAATTGGATGCTAGGCCTCAACCCCTACCATTTCCCTATATAGCTTCTAGGAAATCTCATAGCATATGTCAATGCTTCCCACACCCGAAGCAAGCAGTTGTACCCGCCAAAACTCACTTGTGTGCCTCTGGCCACACCGGTCGCAAATTGGGATACTGGAATCTGCGGGCCTGCTACTCTGACCCTTAGAGGCTGATGCTCGTCCCCTATGGTCATTCCTGGGTCTGGATGGCACATTTATCACTTAAGATACCGCGTCTTAAGATCTCTGGTGGGACTACTGTTGGTGCCTACCACCTAGTCTTGGCTGAGAGAACCTATAGCTGTCTTTCCTGGCCCTCTTGGCCTCTCTCTCCCTCAGATGTACCGCCTCCATCTACTGGGCGTACAAAATTATTCGAGGAAAATCCATATCCTGATGGAGCATGGCGGTTCTGCAATGCTTATCCAGGTAGTCCGCCACTCTATGAACAAACCTGCTCACTAGAGCCCTCTAGTCAACCACTAACTCTGAGGCGTACTTTGACAGACGAGTGAACTCTAAGGCATATTCTTGCACTGTCAACTTTCCTTGTTTTAGATTCACGAACTCGTGCCACCGTCATCTCCCTCAATTCATACCGATCTAGGAAAGCGACATAAAACTCATCCCAACTGATAGAGTCTGCTTCGACTGCCGTACTATCCTTCCACTATTTAAACCAAATGTGTGCGACCCCCTTCAAATAATATGAGGCCAAATCGGCACACTCCTCCCTAGTCACCCCTATAATCTGGGTGATCTTCAAAATCTCCTCTATGAACTTGTGTTGATCCTCGTCCACCTTTGACCCAAGAAACACTGGAGGGTTCATCCTTTGGAAATATCTAACTCATGTTGCCACCATATTCCCATTCTAAGGGACATGTGATACGGCCTGTTGATTGACCTAGGCGATCAAGGCTTGTGCTAGCATCAAAATGACTGCCTTGAATTCAGCATGGGCAACCGGCTCTGGTGCATGGTATTCATCAGCTGGTAGGGCCTGTTGGTGTCTGTCTCCATTGCCATCCTTATGGCCATTTCCATTTCCAATTCTTCTACCGTTAACTCTATGGGGAGGCATGATTCTACAATCGCAAATAGCATGAGTTAGAAGGATAGAGAGATATTTCACCACACGACATAAATCATGAAAGAAGGAAACATTTTCTAAATGTCTTGTAGCCTCTTCATCATAAGTGTGGCGCGCTTCACACCCATGAAAAAGACTCTACTTAACACGGATTTCAGACACCCTAGGACACTTCAAAACCTATTTCTCTAATACCAAGTTTGTCACGACCTAAACATATGCCGGGATCGAGACATGGGACAAGGAGCCCAGAGAGACTCCAAGTCAACCCATGACATGAATATACATCTAACTCAATCAATAAAAGCGGAAGATCAACATAATAATCATAGCGGAAGTCTGAGCACAACATAGCATTAAAATACATACACGAATTTGAAGTTGATTATACACTATGTTTGAAAAGCCTCTAATTCTGATGAGTTGATAGGACAAGACCCCAACTAATTCTCTAAGTCTGAAACTAAAAATACAAAGATAATTGATAACAAATGGTCCTCGGGAGAAAAGGACTCACCACTGAAACTGGATGCTAACTCTAGAAAATGGCTAGTGACGGGGCTGAGTCTGAAGATCGGAGCCTGTATCGTAAAATGATACATCATAGAGTATGCGATCAGTACGTGGAATGTACCAAGTATGCAAGGTAAATAAAACCTCTTAATCAAGTAAAATCATTTTAAACATGCATAATATAAAACATAATCAAGATAAGGATCTGAGAGTAAGGGTTGCATGCTATTTTTTGAAATCATGATCTGAACATAACTGAACATCATAACTGAATTGAATGACCCAAAGCAGAAATCTCATAATCATATGTAAAATTGAACATTGGGTCAAACCTGCTTTTGAATACACACACACATACACACACAGACACACACACACATATATATATACACACACACACATTATGAATGACAAACATGATATCTAAAGCCTAGACAGGGCTAAAGACGCTATCATGATATCGATATCAAGCTGAAGGCCCCTGAGGCAGGGAAAAGATCACAAAGGAGGTCTCAAATACTATGATCATACCTACGTTGGCACGTAGTTCTGAGGCACACAATTGACTGACTCTTAGCCTACTCGGTGCTAGACACTACTCCCAAATATATGCATGTGCTCTCCATTATTTTTCAACGAAGCTGACCATCATCTAGTGACGAAGCTGAATAATCATATACATATAAGATCTGAATTCATACATGAGGAGCCTTGGCTCAAACCATATCACAAGCTAAACATAATTGGGAGTCTTGACTCCAAAATTATATGGTAAGCTAAATCGTGAAATCATAAATCATACTTGAACATATGGGCTTGTACAATACTTAAACATGCATGAAAATACTTGATTCACTTGATAACATGATCATGGACATGGGTAACATTGAAAATATACTTTTCTCATAAATATCTCTACATACTTGAACATACATCATAGATCTCAACTTTCATGAACTTCTCATGGATGGGCATTATAATATATAAAACTTGAAAACATGATTTATGATTGAAAACATTTGAAAACCTGTCCATAAATATTAATTAAATAAAAGAAAAATGCTTGGATCATACCCATGGTAGAAATATAAAAATTCATGCATTGGGTTAAAACCCCATAGGATCAACATATAGATTTTCATGAATTAGAGAGGGATTGGGGATGGGTGTGAACAAATTCACCCATTCATAATCCTACATACTTGAGAAGAACTGATCCTACAACTCCCTTGATTCCCCAAAGAAGAATTGAGAAGAACTTGAAAGGAATTGAGCTTGATCAACTCTCTAGACTTTTACACTTGCATGCATGAATTGGAATAGCTTAGAATAAACTTACCCCTCTTAAAACTCACAATTCATAGATTAAAACGACGTATTTAGACCTTAGGATCATAGGATTTATAGATAATCCCTAACAAAATTTTAAGGGAAGAACTGACTGTCAGTCCCAATGAGGGACTAGAAACGTCGTCGTCCAAGGCCACGACTAGTGGCCACCATCCATCTTGTACACTTCCACAAAATCAACACCAGTCACCACGGGGCACATGACGATTCGTTACCGGTGACCACGACTCATGGTCACCTTCCATCGTCCTCACTGTCGAAAACCACTTGGGGTCATCACGGGAGACACCATGACTCGTGGTGCTTCCAATGAGTCGTGATGAGGACCCGTTAAGTAAACTACCCTATACTCCCTTTTCCTTTAGCCATCCCTGACCACGGGTTACCTAACAACTTGTGGGGCTGACCACAACTCGTGGTCACACCCGTGGTCACACCCATGGTCACCCCAACTTGAAAATTTCCAACAAGTCAACACTCTTCACCACGAGTCACTTAACTATTCATGGTCCACCTGACGGATCCTAGGACGACTTGTTCAATGACCTCGCGCAGAAAATTTTACTTTCTCCGTTTCAACTCTCAAGGTCTGATCTTAGGTATTTCGGGGTCTAAAAGCCTATCTCATTTTAATATTGTGGGAGTCATATAAAATTTTCTAATTTTTCTAATCATCTCTATCTTTTCGTGTTTGCTGAGATGGAGTTTTTGGTGAGTTCCCCGAGAAAAATGGAGAATTCTTGACATTGACTATTTTTATGAAAATTTCAATATTTGGATCATTCATTAGGCTTGAAAATCACAAATGCTACATAGATAATATAATATGCTTGAAAGAAAACGAGAATATCTTATGGAGAAAAACAAATGGTGGTTTTCTAGAGTACAATTTGCAGAAAGAAGAAGTGAATAAGGTTATCTTGAATCAAATTTTGTCTGCTATAAAATTATCCATCTTGTTTGCAGGAAGGTTTTCTTCCTTGAGAATTCCGTGGGACTAGAAATTTGTGAAAAGTTTGAGTTTCTTGAAAATTTTGTAGAACTAGAAAATTTGACTATTACATTGTATTTTGTGGTATTTTATCATATTTTTGTATAATTATTGATGAGATTCTTATGCTATCTAATGCTTTCATAGAAAAAAGAGCTTGCATAATATTGTTTTTCAGGTTTACAAAGTGAATTTCCGAACATAGACTGATAGTTCCAAAGTTGTAATTTTCTTCAATAATATTAGTAGTTGTGAAAATCACAAAGCTTTGTTGCATTTGAGTGGGGTAAATAATTCTCTAAATATGGCAGCTTATTTGCGCCTCAAAGTCCTACCTATTTTACACTGTGTTTAATTTATTTTTTTTATTTTCTATCAGTCAACTAGTAGAATATTGTCTTGAAGGTAATAAAACACAAAAAATAGCCTTATTTTATTAATTCATTGTGTTTAATGTTGGGGTATCACAAACAGGGGCAACATAAATAAGGACAAACGTACATAAGATCAAGAGGGTCTAAATGAACCTGGTTTGTAAAAAAAAAAAACTTTTTATAGCTTAAATTATATAAATACACACACAGATATATCATTTTTTAATCAACTTAGACCAAGATGAACATGTGGATGTATGGTCTAGCTGATTCAAAGTTTCGCAAAGATTGTGAGTTTGAAACATAGCTGCAACAAAAAAATTGGTTTTGCATATTTGGTGTAGAATACAAGTTCACGTCCATAATTTTTGTTTCTTCACCTTATAACTTCTTTCTTTTATCCTTTCTTAAGATAATGATGTTGTTATACTCAAATTTCATAGGATAATATCTAGAGGGCCTCTTAAACTTGACACTTTAAGATAGACTCTCAAATTTATTCAGTGACCAGAGAGAGCGGATTCTATTCCATTTAAATAAGTCAATAAAGAAAAATATATTTAAAAGAAAAATAGAAAATATACTTATTTATTAAATAATTTCTTTGATAATTCCAATTTTCCCCGTTGATTCATTCTCTTCTAGTCACCAATATTTTTTACTCTACGCTTTCAATAAACCTTCCTTCTCCTTTACTCCACCCTCACCCCAAATCACCTTTTCTTCTACTTCTTCTTCTTTACCTATGTGTACATATTTTGTATTATTTTTGTGATATGTTTCATCAAAAAAGGGTGAAGAAGGAATTCAGGGGATTTCATATGTTTTAGTTGCAATATTCTATTTGAAACTTTGATAAAAAATAAAAATATATTTGTGAATTTCTTAGTGTTCATTTGGTTGAGATTACCATTGATGAATAAGATTCCCGATAGATAATTTATTGTTGGATTTAACATTTGAACTTTAGAGATCATTAGCAAGTCAAAGTTAAAATAGAAGTGGGTTTGTATTTTTTTAATTGTTTAATTCTATTTTTAGTTATATTATTTAATTTTTTAAAAATGTTGCACTTGTCATCCAATAGTTGATCTATTTAACATATTTGAAACAAGTGTATTTCAATCAGTTGGCCTTATGTACACAAGTGTTCAAAAAATATATTTTTGCCAGGTTCAAGTATATATCTTGTAACTAACTTTGTTTTAGTGTCTATCTTTATAAAATGTATCAAGTTTAAGGGGCTATCTAGATTTTAATCCTTAATATATTGTAAATTTAACTTCTAAATAAAAATTTTTTTACAACATTTGATCTATTTACTCAAATTTCATAATATTACTCTAATGTCAATTGAGCTTAAACATAATTGAGAAAAAATATATTTTCAAAGTGAAGGGTGAAAAATACACTCGAAGTATCCCGACATTTGAGTTTCATACCTTAACTATACTCACTTTTTTTAGCCTGAACTATCATCAACTATTTATTAAAATATCTTCAACTATAAGTTGTTCCCTTTTCGTACCTGAATGTTTCAGGTAGGAAAAGAAAACAACTGATAGTTGAGGTTCGCTTCGATAAATATTTGGTGATAGTCAAGGTAAAAAACTCACACACATGATAGTTCAGGTATGAGACAAAAAAGTTTGGGATACTTTAACTATGTTTTTCATCATTCACTCTATTTCTTATTTTAGAATTCATGAAAATCCAGAAAATAATATAAAAAATAGTCTAACTTCTACAGATAAATTTTATATTACATTATCTAAATATGCAAGTGCAATCATCGAATTAATTTGTTAGTTCATCCGGAATTAGTGGGTGCTAGATTGTTTATTGATATTGCATTGAAAATTTTAATTTACTTTAAAAGCTCTATTTTCTTGTAATAAGTTTAGTAACTTACATCTCTTTCTTTTGTTCGTAAATAATAACTTTATTCCTTATCAATAAGAAAAAGATTTTAGATTTTGTCAAATTCCTTAAGAGTTCATTAAATTTCTAATTTGGATAAATAATTTGTAAAATTTGTCGTTAAAATGACGCTGTTAAATTAAATATTTTTTAAAACATTATTAGTTAGAATATAGGTCTTTGTTAGAACTCAGAAGTTTTGAATTTCTTTCCCAATTTCTTTTGAAAAAAAATAAAGGTAAAAAGAATGTTGATCTTGATTAAAAATTTTCATTTAATGATTGCATTCTAAACCCCGCCGCGCAAATAAAAAAAGTGTTGGACAAATTTCACTTGTCAATTTTACATTTATTGTAGCTTAAAGTAATATTTACTGAATCTGCTAGCGTAAAATTTTAAATCCGTCAATATTCACAGAGTACAAATTTATTACTTCAAAAAATACTATTCACTCTGCTATGATATCCATTTTGTATATATGATATATTATTTGAGTTAATTTCTCATATTTCACTCAAATAAGGGTTGTTTACTTAAAAGTCACTTTTCTTGGGTTTATGATGTAACACCTCGAGTCTTAAAATGGCTCCCTGAAGGAAAAAGAACTGAAATTGCAAATCTGGTGTAGGTGTGACGGTGGGACCGATGGCCCGTTAGGTGGTAGACGGACCGTTGCCTACGGTGTCACAGCTCTGATGGCAAGGTTGATGGCCTCCAGTCTCGTGATGGACCTTCACTTACCCCGATGTGACCAGGCCTCTGTGTCCCATAAGGCACGACCTGACAGACCGTTGAGGGGGTGATGACCTATAACTTCTAGTGTCAAAAAGGAGGGATTCAATACCCCCTCTAGTTATGGATTGATAGTGAAGGTGACAAAGCATCGAGCGAGTGACGGCCCATCATGGACACCGCCGAGGCACACAATTATTCAAATTAAGCCTGATTCCCAAGGATAATTTTGTAATTTTCTAAGTCTTTATCCCCTAATTGACGTCATTTTGGGCTTCTTAAAGAGTTTATTAATAGGTTCAACCTAGCCTACGTCCTCATTCATTCAAAACAATAGTAGATTGAAGATCCTCTCTCAAGATCAAGGTTAGAGTTCTTCATCAAATTTTTGCAAATCTTTCTTGGGTTTTCCAGAAAAGTTTAGGAGTCAATTATCCAGGTATATAGTGCTATTAATGGGGGACATTCTTCCTCTTTCACACCCAATTTTATTCGTAATCTATAATTTTAAGTCTCTTGTAATACCTCAAAAATTCTAAGATCAAATACGAGAGTTGAAATGGAAAAAATAGAAATTTCAGCGCCAAGTTACAGGATGAGTCATCCAGTGACCCATCAGGAACACCACAAGTGATTAAGTGACTCTTGGGGAGGGGTTTGACCATGTTTGGAAATTTCAGGTTTGGGGTGACCACGTGTGTGACCACTAGTCATAGTAATCTGCACGATCCGTTAGTTCAACCCTGATCAAAGATGTCTAAAGGATGAAGGGAAGCAGGCAGCGAACCTAACGGGTCATCACCATGATTTGTCATGTACACAACGAGTCCTGGTGTCCTTATGGTGATCCTCAAAGGTAATTTTGAAGTGGAAGTAACGCTAGGTGACCATGAGTCGTGGTCCAGGGCACGAGTCATCCAGTCCCTCGTTGGGACGAGCAGTGTGTATTTTCCTGTGAATTTAATAAGGGCTTTTCTATAATTTCTAAGTTCTAAAGGCCTAAACTACGTCATTTTAAGGTTAGAATAAAGTATTTTAAGAAGGTTTAAGTCATTCTAAGCCTATCCTAATTCATGCATTCAAGCTTAGATGTTTGAGAGGTGATCAAGCCTAGTTCTTCAAAGTTCTTCCTCAATTCTCATTGGGCAATCAAGGAAGTTATAAAATAAGGTCTCTTCAGGTATGTAAGGCTATGAATGTGTGAAATAGTCCACACCCATGACAAATCCTCTCTCAATTCATGAAAGTTCTAATTGATAATTTTATGGAGTTTTTACCCAATGTGTGAATTTACTAAGTATCAATCATGGGTATGATCTAAGCATGTTTTGAATGTTGAATTATGATTATGGGCATATTTTACAATGTATTAAATTAGAAATTATGTTTTAAAGTTTTCTAAATTATGATGCCCATCCATGAAAATCCATGAAAGTTGAGATCTATGAAGTATGTGTTCAAGTATGATGAGATGTTTATGAAGAAAGTATGATTTTGAAATACCTATGTCTATGTTCATGTTTTCAAAGTAAATCAAGTTGATTTCAAGCATTTGTAAGTATTAGGCAAGCTCATATGATCAAGTATATTATAATGATTTCATGAATTAGCTTACCACATAGTTTGGGAGTCTAGACTCTCATTAATTTCAGCTTGTGGTATGGTTTGAGCCAAGGATCCTCATGTTATGATTTCAGAATTATGTATGTAAGTGTTAGTCAGCTTCGTCACTAGGTGATGGTTCAGCTTCGAAGAAAAATGATGAAGAGTATATGCATATTTTTGGGAGCAGTGTCTAACACCGAGTAGGCTAAGGGTCAGTCAACCCTATGCCTCAGAACTAGGCACCAACGTAGGTATGTTCAGATTATTTGGGACCTCCCTTGTGATCTTCCCCTGCCCCAAGGGGCCTTTAGCTTGATATTGATATCATGGTAGTGTCCTTAGCCCTGACAAAGCTTTGGATGGCTCTGCCTAATTGAGTGTGATAGTCAGGACCATGTAAGCTCTATCGTGGTAATGTCGGCTATACAACGAGTCTCCCATTGTTCTTCAAAATTTTTTAGTTATGCATGTACATCAGTCATGATATTATATTTTCAGTAGGTTCGGACCAATGTTCAATTTTACCTATAATTATCAGTTTTTAGCTTTGGGTCATTCAATTCAGTTATGATGTTAAGTTATGTTCAGATCATGATTTTAGAAAATAACATGCAAGCCCTACTCTCAGAATCTTATCTTAATTTGTGTTTTATTATATGCATGATTTATGTTTTTACTTACTTAGGGGTTTTACTTACCTTGCATACTCGGTACATTCCATGTACTGACCGCATACTCTATACTGTATCATTTTATAATATAGACTTCGATATCCAGACTTAGTCCCGCCGATAGCCAGATCCCCAACATTAGTATTTCCCAATCAGAGGTTGTGAGTCCTCATCTTTCAAGGGCTTTTCTATTCAGAGATGTTCAGTATTTTCAATTTTTTGACTATAGTGAGTTAGTTAGCGTCTTGTCTCATCAACTGGTCAGTCTTAGAGGCTTTTCGAACATAGTTTGTATTCAACTTTAGACTTATGTATTTATTCAGATATTATGTTTTGTTTAGACTTCTGCAATGTTATTCATGATAATATTCCATATTATTTGAATGCGTTGGATGTTATGTTCATGCCATGGGTCGAATTGGAGCCTCTCGGGGTTCTTTGTCTCGTGTCTCAATCCATGCCTATGTTTGGNCATATTATTTGAATGCGTTGGATGTTATGTTCATGCCATGGGTCGAATTGGAGCCTCTCGGGGTTCTTTGTCTCGTGTCTCAATCCATGCCTATGTTTGGATTGTGACAAACTTGGTATCAGAGCATTAGGTTTTGAAGTGTCCTAGGGTTTCTAAAAGTCGCGTTAAGTAGAGTCTTTTTCACGGATGTGAAGCGCGCCACACTTATGATGAAGAGGCTACGAGACGTTTAGGAAATGTTCCCTTCTTTCATAATCTATGTTGTATGATGAAATGTCTCTCTATACTTCTAACTCGTGCTATACAAATTTTCAGAATCATACCTCCTCAGAGAGTTAATGGAAGGAGAAACATAAATTGGAATGGCCACGAAAATGGTAATGGAGACAGGCACCAGCAAGCCCCACCAGTCCCTGAGGAGAAGTACCCGAGCCAGTTGCCCACGCTTAGTTCAGGGCAGTCATTTAGATTTTATATCAGGACTTGACTTCTTAGGTCAATCAGCAGGAGGTCTCGCATGTTCCTCAGAACGAAAATGTGGCAGCAGTAAGAGTTAGGGATTTTCTGAGGATGAACCCTTCCGAGTTTCTTGGATCAAAGGTGGACGAGGATCCACATGAGTTCATTGAGGAGGTTTTCAAGATCACCTAGATTATGGGGGTGAATGGGAGGAGTGCACCGATTTAGACTCGTACCAGTTGAAAGGGGTTGCACACATTTGGTTCAAGCAATTGAAGGATAATAGGACAGTTGGAGCAGGCCCTATCAGTTGGTATTAGTTTCATGCAGGGAGATCAAAGCAGCCGTTTTGTGAATCTAAAGAAAGGGAAGATGATAGTTCAGGAATATACCTTGGAGGTCACTCATCTGTCCAAGTATGCACCAAAGATGGTGGCAGATTAGAAAGCCCGAGTGATTAGGTTTGTACATGGGATTGAAGACTACTTGGTCAGGGATTGTCGAACTACGATGCTTCTTTAAGATATTGACTTTGCTCGGATAGTCCTATACGACCAAGAGATGGAGGCGGTACAGAGGAGAGAGCGGGAGAGAGAGGCCAAGAGGGCCAGACTGATAACTTCAGATTCTCCCAGCAGGGACCTAGTGGGCAGGGACCTAGTGAGCACCATTAGCAGTCCCATCAGAGATCTTCAGCCCCAGCCCCTTCGTCTATGAGTGTGCCATCGAGATCCAAGCGCAAACAAAGGGGATGAGCATTAGGCTATAAACGCCAGAGTAGTAGACCCATAGAGACCAACTCTCCTAAGTGTAACAGATGTGGACGAAGACACGTGGATCAGTACCTAGCAGATTCAAGTGATTGTTCCGGGTGTGGGAAGCCCAGACATATGCTTAGAGATTTCCCAATAGCCGGACAGGGTCTGAGACTCGACCTCCAGTTCAACAGTTCCACCAGCACGCCCAGCTCAGTAGGGGGCATCTACTAGTACAGGTGGCAAACAACGCCAAAATAGATTTTATATTTTAGCATCCCATCAGGAGCAAGAGGTCTCCCTAGATGTAGTCACTGGTATATTACGAGTATTCCACCTTGATGTATATGCATTATTAGATCTAGGGGCTACTTTATCATTTGTGACACCCTATGTTGCTAGAAAATTTGGAGTCAGTCCCGAAATCTTATCAGAACCCTTCTTAGTCTCTACTCCATTCGGTGGTTCAATTATAGCTAGACGGGTGTATAGAAATTGCCCTGTCACGGTCTTCGAGAAAGTCACCTCAGCCGATTTAGTAGAGCTAGCCATGACTGATTTTGATATTATCCTCGGCATGGATTGGTTATTTGCATGTTATACCTCAGTAAATTTTAGAACCCGTGGAGTAGAGTTCAGATTTCCAGATGAACCAGTTTTAAAGTGGAAGGATAGTTCAGTTGTGCCTGGTCGTTTCATTTTCTACCTTAAGGACAAAAAGATGATCTCTATGGGTTTCGTGTACCATCTAGTTTGGGTTAAGGATTCCACATCTGAAACCCCAACTATCCAGTTATTTACCGTAGTGTGTGAGTATCCAAAGGTGTTTCTAGATGATTTATTGAGAATTCCTTTCGAGCGGGAGATTGATTTTGGTATTGACGTTATTCCCAATATGCAGCCTATATCTATTCCTCCTTACAAAATGGATCCAGCTGACTTAAAGGAGCAGCTAAAATACCTTTTAGACAAGGGTTTCATCAGACCGAGAAAATCTCCATGGGGTGCACCAGTTCTCTTTATCTGAAAGAAGGATGGTTCTCTTCGTATGTGAATTGATTATCAGCAATTGAACAAAGTCGCCATCAAAAATAGGTATCTTCTTTCCATGATTGATGATTTTCTTGATTAGCTTCAACGTGCTAAGTGCTTTTCGAAGATAGACCTCTGGTCCGGATACTATCAGCTCAATGTTCGGGAGAGTGTCATCCCGAAAATAGCCTTCAGGACTCGATATGGTCACTATGAGTTTGTAGTTATGTCTTTTGGACTAATGAATGCTCCTGCAACTTTTATAGATTTGATGAACAAGGTGGTCAAGCCATACTTGGATATGTTCATGATTGTGTTCATGGATCACGTCCTAATATACTCTCGGAGCAATGAGGACCATGCATCTCATTTGAGGGTGGTGCTATAGACTCTCAAGAATCGCTAGTTGTATGCTAAATTAAGTAAATGTGGGTTTTGGTTGAGCTCAGTGGCATTTTTGGGTCATGTGGTGTCAACTGAGGGTGTATAGGTGGACTCTCAAATGATAGAAGCAGTGAAGAATTGACCTAGACCGGTGAATCCTACAGATATCAGGAGTTTCTTGGGCTTAGCTGGTTATAATCGGAGATTTGTTGAGGGGTTTATATCCATTGCAGCCCTGTTGACTATGTTGACCCAAAAGAAAGTAAAGTTACAATGGTCATAGGATTTTGAGAGGAGCTTCCAAGAGTTGAAGAGTCAACTCACCTCAACAATGGTGTTGACCCTACTTGAGGGCACCGATGGGTTTGTGGTATATTGTGATGCATCAAGGATCGGCCTTTTGATGCAGCATGGTAAGGTTATAGCATATACTTCCAGGCAGCTGAAGGTTCATGAAAAGAATTATCCGACTCATGATCTTGAATTGGCGGCGATAGTATTTGCCTTGAAGATTTTGAGACATTATTTGTATAGGGTCCATGTAGATGTGTTTACGGAGCATAAAAGCCTACAGTATGTGTTTACCCAGAAGCATCTAAATCTATGTTAAAGGAGGTGGTTGGATTTACTCAAGGATTATGATATAAGTGTCCTTTACCATCTGGGAAAGGCTAATATGGTAGCAGACGCTCTTAGTAGACTTACTATGGAGAGTGTGTCCCATGTAGGTGAGGAGAAGAAGGATTTAGTAAAGGATGTGTATCGGCTAGCACGACTAGGAGTTCGTCTGGTTGACACGGCGAATGGTGGTGTCATTGTTCAGAAAGAATCAGAATCATCCTCGGTGACTAATGTAAGAGCAAGATAAGATGAGGATCTTATTTTGGTAAAGTTAAAGGAAGTTGTTCAGAATCAGAAAGTGGAGGTCTTCTCCAAAAAGGGAGATGGTGTATCCGATATCAGGGTCGTTTGTGTGTATCGAATATTGATGATTTGAGAGATCGGTTGTTGCACAAGGCCTATGGTTCTAGATACTCTATACATCCAGGTGCCACCAAGATGTACCGTGGCCTACGGGAAGTCTATTGGTGGAATGGCATAAAGAAGGATATTGCAGAATTTGTGGCTAAGTGTCCGAATTCTCAACAGGTGAAAGTGAAACATCAAATACCGGGAGGTGTGCGTCAAGACATCTGTATTCCTACTTCAAAATGAGAGGAGATAAATATGGACTTCATCACAAGGTTGCTTCGTACTCTTCGGTAGTATGACTCCATTTGGGTGGTTGTGGACAGGTTGACTAAAGCATCTCATTTTCTACCGGTCAAAATTATCGATTAAGTAGAGGATTATGCTAAGTTGTACATTCAGAAGTTAATTCGGTTGCATGGAGTGCGATGGTCCATCATGTCAGATAGAGGTGCTTAGTTTACCTCCCTGTTTTGAGAAACCTTTCAAAAGGGACTTGGTACTCAAGTCAAGCTTAGAACGACATTTCACCCGCAAACATATGGTCAGCGAAGAAGACTATTCAAACCCTTGAGGATATGTTGAGAGCATGTTTGATTTATTTCAAGGGTAGTTAATGATCATTTGCCTCTCATTGAATTTTCATATAACAACAGCTACCACTCCAACATTCAGATGGCGCCATTTGAGGCTCTCTATGGGCAGAGATGTAATTGCCTGTTTGTTTGTTTGAAGTCAGTGAAGCTACGGTGATAGATCTAGATTCAATACATGAGGCCATTGAGAAAGTTTAGCTCATAAAGGACGGGTTGAAAACAACTCAGAGTCACCAAAAGTCTTATACGGATGTCAGAAGGAGAGAACTTGAGTTTGAAGTAGATGATTGGGTGTTTCTAAAGGTGTCTCCCATGAAAGGAGTGATGAGGTTAGGAAAGAAAGGGAAACTCAATCCCCGTTATGTTGGCTCGTACCGAATTGCGAAACGGATGTTAAGGTAGCATATGAGTTGGAGTTGCCCTCAGAATTAGCTTTAGTCCATCCAGTTTTTCATGTATTTCTTTTAAAGAATTGTTTGGGTGATCCATCTCTAGTTGTTCCGGTGGAGAGCGTAGGTTTGAAGGACAACCTTAATATGAGGAGATTTCGGTAGAAATACTGGATCGTCAGGTCGAAATCTAAGAAATAAAGAAGTAGCCTTAGTCATGATTTTATAGAGGAATTAGCATGTTGAGGGAGCTACATCGGAAGTCGAAGTAGATATAATGGCTAAATACCCACATTTATTCCCTTTAGGCTCAGTTTCAGCTTGAGGTATCAGTTCCCTCCTTAGTACTCTATTAATTTTCATGTTTAGCTCATGTACCTTAGTATCTTCATGTAAATGGATATATATATGTGATTCAGGAATTCAGTTCAGTCATGTAGTTCAAATTGAAGTCAGTCACTCTATCACTTTTAATCATTTATGTTAAGTATTTGACTATGATGATTGCCTTTCTTTGCTTTTCAGTATGATTTTCAACATTCGATGATGAATTTTCCCAAGGGGGAGATATTGTAATACTGTGATGACCCTATGATCAAACCCGGGATAAAAATGGAGAAAATAGAAATTTATGCACTAGGTCACAGCACAAGTCGTTCAGTGACCCGATAGGAACACTAAGAGTCGTTAAGTGACTCGTGGGGAGGGGTTTGACTATGTTTGGAAATTTCAGGTTTGAGGTTACCACGGGTGTGACCACGATTGTGGTTAGCCCCATGATTCGTTAGGTCAATTGTGGCCAAAGGTGTCTGAAGGATGAAGGGAAGAAGGCAGTGCACCTAACGGGTCATCACCACCACTTGTCGGTACACCACGAGTCGTGGTGTCCCTCAAGGTGACCCTTAGAAGAAATTTAGCAGTGTAAGTCATGACAGGTGACCACGAGTCTTGGTCCAGGGCATGAGTCATCCAGTCCCTCATTAGGACTAGCAGTGTGTATTTTCCTACAAATTTAATAAGGGCTTTTCCATAATTTCTAAATTCCTAAGGCCTAAACTATGTCTTTTTAAGCTTAGAATAGAGTGTTTTAAGAAAGGTTAAGTCATACTAAGCCTATCCTAATTCATGCATGCAATCTTAGAGGTTTGAGAGGTGATCAAACCTAGTTCTTCAAAGTTCTTCCTCAATTCTCATTGGGCAATCAAGGAAGTTGTGAAATCAGGTCGCTTTAGATATGTAAGGCTATGGTTGAGTGAATTAGTCCACACCCATGAGCAATCCCCTCTCAATTCATGAAAGTTCTAATTGATGATTCTATGGGGTTTTTACCCAATGTGTGAATTTCCTAAGTATCAATCATGGTATGATCTAAGCATGTTTTGAATGTTGAATTATGGTTAATGGGCAGATTTTATAATAGTTTAAAATATAAATTATGTTTTCCAGTTTTCCAAATTATGATGCCGATCCATGAAAATCCATAAATGTTGAGATCTATGAAGTATGTGTTCAAGTATGATGAGATGTTTATGAAGAAATTATGATTTCAAAATACCCATGTCTATGTTCATGTTTTCAAAGTGACTCAAGTTGATTTCAAGCATGTGTAAGTATTGGGCAAGCCCATATGATCAAGTATGTTTATGATTTCATGAATTAGCTTACCACATGGTTTTGGAGTCTAGACTCCCATTATTTTAAGCTTGTGGTATGGTTTGAGCCAAGGTTCCTCATATTATGATTTCTATGTATGTATGAGTCAGCTTCATCACTAGACGATGGTTTAGCTTTGTTGAAAAATGATAGAGAGCATATGCATGATTTTGGGAGTAGTGTCTTTCACCGAGTAGGCTAAGGGTAAGTAAACTCTATCCTCAGAACTATGCGCCAATGTAGGTATGTTCAGATTATTTAGGATATCCCTTGTGAGATTCCCCTGCCTCCAAAGGACCTTCAGCTTCATATCGATATCATGGTAGTGTCCTTAGCCCTGGCAAAGCTTTGGACGGTTCTGCCCACTTGAGTTTGATAGTCAGGACCACGTAAGCTTTATCGTGGTAATGTCGGTTATATGACGAGTCTCCCATTGTTCCTCATATTTTCAGTTATGCGTGTACATCAGTCATGATACTATGTTTTCAGCAGGTTTGACCCAATGTTTAGTTTTACTTATGATTATCAGTTTTCAGCTTCGGGTAATTCGATTTAGTTATGTTCAGATCATGATTTCAAAAAATTGCATGCAAGCCCTACTCTCAAAATCTTATCTTGATTTGTGTTTTATCATATGCATGATTTATGATTTTACATGCTTAGATGTTTTACTTACCTTGCATACTCGATACATTCGACATACTAACTGCATACTCTATGTTGTATCGTTTTATGGAACAAGCTCCGATATATAGACTCAGTCCCGCCGATGGACAGATCCCCAGCATTAGTGTTTCCCAAATAGAGTTGGTGAGTCCTCATCTTTCTAGGGCCTTTCTATTCAGATATGTTTAGTATTTTCAGTTTTTATAGTATAGTGAGTTAGTTGGGGTCTTGTCCCATCAACTCATCAGTATTAGAGCCTTTTCAAACATAGTTTGTATTCAGCTATAGACTTGTCTATGTATTCAGATGTTATATTTTGCTTAGACTTTCTAAATGTTATTCATGGTGATCTTCCATATTATGTAAATGAGTAAGATATTATGTTCATGCCATGGATCGACATAGAGCCTCTCGGGGCTTTTGTGCCGTGTCTCGATCTGGCCCTATGTTCGGGTCGTGACATCTCCAAAAATAATTATATTGACATTCTAGGATTTAACCCAATTCTATGCAATTTTCCATGTTATCCTTATGGTTTCAAAATTCTCATGTTCAAAATCATGCAATATAGTCATTAGGGAAGCTTTCACTCGCAATTCCTCATTAATTTATGATTTCAATCTTATGATAATTATGCCCTATTTTAAATGATTTATGAATTTCAATGCTTATGAGCCCATGATTTCAATAATGATGAATGATCAAAGTATGAATGAATGATATGAATCCTTAAACTTATGATTCCATAATTTCGAATTATGAAGCTTATTTCAAATATGTATGATTTCATGATTTAGGCAAGCCCATGTAAAGTCAAGTATGTTTATTATGATTTTAGCGAAGGCTTACAACAAATTTTGGAGTCAAGACTCCTAAGAGGCATATTTAAGCTATTTTTTGAGAATATAATTATGATCTATATACATTTTTTGGGAGTAGGGTCTAGCACTGAGTAGGCCAGGGATTTCGAGGACCCCTGTCTCAGAAGAACGTGCTACTGTAGGTATATATTTATATTTTGTACCTATCAAGAGAGTGTTTTCTCCATTCGAGGGCACACCGTGATATAAAACCTTATCGTCCTTTACCCTAGCAAGGATTAACATATCTCTCGTACATGTAGGCAAGACATAGGATCATCATGTGCTCATACGTGATGGTTGTCGGTTATGACGAGTCTCTAATTGTTCCTTATTTTCTTATATATTATTAAGTTCATGTCTTATGATATTATGACTTATGGTATTTTTTCTCAAAACATGCTTTATGAGGCTTTACTTATTAAAATAGTCATATTCAGCTTTATGTTACAGTTTTAGAAGCTCTGAGCATATCTTTTCAGTTTATGAAATAAGATCTCATGTTTTATATGATTTAAAACTCATGACCTCTCTTATACTATATTTACTAGCATATTTTACTTTCACTTACATACTCAGTACATTCAAAGTACTAACCGCATACTCTATGCTATATTATTTCATGATATAGGTTCGAGCAACCAATCTCAATCTAGTCATTAGCTCGTTCTCGCTCAGTCCAGCCCTATCCCAGGTTTGGTGAGTCCTCATGATATGATAATGTTAGTTTATGTTATATCTCCTTTGTTCATGTCTTTTAGTTTCAGAATTAGCGAGCTAGTTGGGGGTTTGACCCATCACCTCATCTGATGTTTAGAGGCTTTTCAGATAGCTATATATAGACGGTTCAACAATGTTGGCTCATGTTTATGCTCATGCTCTTATGTTATGCAGATTTTCTCTTACATTATATTTATGACCCACTTTTGCTTTACTTATGCTCTTATTCATGCTATGTATATGCCATAGGTTAGCTTAGAGCCATTCGTGATTTTAGGTTCTGTGTCATGGTCTGGGGTCCCAGCTCAGGTTGTGACAAACTTGGTATCACAACAAAAGATTTGTGTGTCCTAGGCTGTCTGAAAGTAACATTAAGTAGAGTCTTTTCAATGGGTATGAAGCACGCCACACTTATGGGAAAGAGGATACAAGATGTTTTAGGAAACTTCCCTTCTTTCATGATCTATGTCTTTGATAACGTTCAAACTCACACTTTCTAGCAAAGTATGAAGCGGACGTTGTCAATAAAAGATCAAATGAAGAGGTTGGGGTCGAACCCTCAGGGAATAGGGTAAGATCTAAATTAATGTTGGCACTTGAACTCTTTGGTGAGTTATCTACAAATTGGGGGTTTTAAAGAAAAACAATATTAAAACAAGATTATAATTGTGATTGATATCAAGATTTGAAAATAAATAGGGTAAGTGCTCCCCATGGGTTCATAACTACTTCGGATATACACACATGATCAATCCCAATGAATACTTATAGAACTGATAACTAGGGTTCATCCAAAGGACTGGTCCATCCCTATTGGATGACTATACTCAATCACCGGGTCAGGTCTTATGAGCGATTTCAAACTAACTGTTATCAATATGTTTCTAATTTAAATATCATGTAACCACAACTCAAGTTAATACAATGATCATAAAGACCAAGGATTTGTTGTAATTTTTATTTCCTAATCTCTACGTCTCTAGGTTCAAGAAAGTAAAGAATTTGGGCAAGTCCTAACATTGTACAGCGTTAAGAAACGTCTAAAGATGAAGAAAATACAATACAAGCGTTTCTCATTGGTTTTGAATCACTTTTGTGTAACCCTATGTCTTTAATCCACCATGGTTCCCACAACCCCTAGTTGTGGAGGTTTTAGCCTCTCATGTTTGTAAGATTACAATTAACATTCATAGACAAACACATAATCCAATACATATAATAATATTTGGAAGAAAACCTAATTTGAATGTCAAAGAACAATCTCAATAACAATAGATGAAATCAAGTGTTTAATCCTAAAAATTACTCTCTGAAACTTGATAAAACTTCATAATAAAAATTCTTCACACATCTCTACTACTTCATTTCTATGTTCTCTCCTAACACAAAACATAAAAACATATTTATAAAGACATTATAAACTTCTTCCTAAGCTAACAGGGAATTTTCCATATCTGGCGTCGACTGTATCACGATTGCTCTACGACCCGTAGTAGGATTGTACGGGTCGTACCTGCATCTCGTACATCCTTGGCTGCTGCACATTTGTCTAAGTGTTGGTAGGCTGGTACAACTCGTACAATAGTTCTACGAGTCATAAAATGCATCTGTGGCTTGGTCCTAAGAACTCTGACATCTTCTAAAGTTTTCCACAAGTGTTATGGTACGCCTCGTACCTTCCTCCGATGACTCGTGCTTCTTTTGTTTCAAACGTTCTGCCAAGTCTTGAAGAATAACTTGAAGCTCACCGTGGCTCATGGTACAGGTCGTATGTGGTTGCTATGATCCGTGAGTCCACCCGTACCAAGAGACTGCCTTTGTGCAAATTTCTCTGAACAATTCCACGACTCCAGTTACGGCTCGTACCATCTTGGTATGGCTCGTACTAAGAGTCGTACGTTGCCTTCCTCTTATTCTAGCCTTCTGACTTCCACTATGATTATTTGTATGGCTCGTAAAATCAAGGTATGGCTCGTATTGAGACTTGTACTTAACTGATTTTATGTATTTTCAGGCCTTTTTTGCACATTTTTGCTCCAACATTTATTTTCCCTGAAATCAAGTAAAAGTGCCTCGTATCTATATAAACAGTTACAGATACAGAAGGCTCAATTGGAGCACTAAGATCATGGGGTGAAGGCACACTGTCATTACACAATGGGTAAGGTGCGGAGCTACACTTTAAAGACATTATCGCCTTCGCGGCACTGGACTATATTTTAGTCATTTTCGAAAATTGAAATAACTATGTCCATGCTATTTTCTCAATTTTAAGCATCGAAAGTGTTGTAAATTCACAACACATCAACACCCTCAACTTAAGACTTTTGCATGTCCTCAAGAAAAGAAAACAAAAACTAAACACGATGCTTAACTAGATAATAAACCTAGAATACTACAACCAACATCAACCAAAACTTGCACTATAAACTCAAATAGCTTTTGACCCTTTTTCCCTTGAACTAAATAACCACATGCACATCAAGAAACCACAAAACATGATAAACAGGGATCAAGATATTTCATATAGCTATTAACGGATAGTCAAGTCATCACCAATGCTTTTCAAACAGGCAATTGGAATAATTAAATACAAACCATGTACCCTCACAACAAATAAAATTCCGCACTCACATATATAGCAAAATATGAAACAAGGGACTGAACAAGTAAGACTCTCACTCTTACAAAGAAGTTCCAAATACGGCATATTGGATACCATAGGCGTGCCTTTATTTTCTCTACTCGATTTGTCAGATAGTTAGGCTAGGATCACTACAGGACTTTCTTTTGCTTGTAATGCAGGCTTTCGGGGTTGGTATTGTAGATATGAAATCTTTTGAGTGACTAAACCCCTCTTTGGCACTACATACATATGGCTCCATTTTTTTCACTTTTTCACCCTCTTTTCTTTTTTTCTTATAAACTTTTTCCTCCCTTTTCACCATTTTTATGCACTTGTATGAGTGTGGTGTATTTTCACGAACTTTTTTGCATCTTTATCTTTTTGCATTTTCTTTTTAAATTTTTCTTTCTTTTGTCACACCATACCTTGTTTTTCACCTTTTTTCTCTTTTATCTTCCTTTTTCACCTCCCCAATATTTATGCACCCCTACTCTAGCCATCTTTAATTTAGGCATTTTTCCTATGTTGAGGTTCACAATATCCAAGGAGGGACCAGGACCAAAAAAGGTTCATTATAAAAATGGGTACAGTTAATTAATTAAGTCAAAGAAAAATGGTTCATTTAAGGCTAAAAATTTGGATCAAGGGAATCATATTATTTTGGTAGGGTCATTTAAGCTAAAAATGGGCTAAACAAGAACGACCTATGATCCTTTCCTAACCAACCATTCCAAAACCTATGTAAAGACCAATCGGACAAGTTCTAGATCCTCTACACAGTATTGAACTTCGTATGAGACCTCACTTACTCATGGTACATGTATTGCATTCACTCTATTTGTCCAGTTTATACATGGCTAACAAAAACTATTCCTGCTAATATACCAAGTGACATAAAAATATCTGCAAAAATTATGCTTTGCAATCAAGTACATAGTTAATCATGAATTTTTTTTAAATATGGTGAATTTTCACAAATCCAAAACTAGTGCAATTTATTGGTTGAGTACTCCTAAACTACTTTCTAATTAAACAAAAACCACAAAAATAAAATACTAAACATGCCGATTCTACTAGATAGCATGCCCGAGGGAAAAGAAACATTACAAGAAAAACCCTCGGACGAATCAAAATCCTAAAAATTACAAGTACACCCCCTCCCATTTTTTTAAAATGTTTTCTTCGTCCCCGAAGCATAGATGTAAAAACAGAGGGAAGGGAACATACCTATGGCGCACTAAGCATTCCTGTCATCCTGCGGAGGAGGTACATCCGCTACAATCGTGGCACTGGCAGTGGCTAGTGCACTCACTAGTGTATTAGTAGGGGGAGTGGCTACCTCCTCAGTAGTGACGGTCGTCTCTATGACCTCTGGAATCATCGGGGCTGAATGTGTCTTGCTCGAAGGGTCCTTGCCACCCGCAAGCTCTTCCTAGGCCATGGTGGAGCTACTCGCTCCTCTATCTCTCTCAATCAGCTCTGACTGATGCACGTCGTGAGTCTGCTGACTCTTTAATCTTGCCCGCTTGCGTTCTCTCTTCTCTCGCTTTCTCTTCTTCTTTGGGGTCTCGTCTCCAATATCCTCAAAGACTCTATTTTTCCTCTCCTCCTTCTCTGCTCCTATGGGCTCCCAATAAGCTGCCAGATCAAGCTCCTCATTAATACCAGCATTGAGGTCAAGAGGAGTTGGGCTGCTATGATTGCTGGCTGCCGTGATGACAGCTCGACCACTTGACTCCGAAGAGCCCCCAACTCCTCATAGAGGCTGCCTGTGTCAGTCTGCTCAACCATACACATGTTGAATCTAGTCTCAAAACTATCTAGTCTAGCATGTAGGCCTGTGCAACTATCTCAATCTCAACCTTTACCTAAGGCTTGACATTCTCCATCATCGACTGAACCTTCTTCTCAGCTATGGTCAGTCCCTTGGCCATCTTTTGGAGAAATTCCTAAGGCACTAGCATGTACCCGACTGGAGTATGGCTTGGGAGGCTCATAGGTGGTGCGATGGAGGTGCTAGGAGCTGCATCTGAATGACCGACATTTGTAGCCAGTGTCTCACCCAACTCCTGTGATGTGGGGACATTCACCAATATGCCCTCAGCTGTCCATGATAATGGGACTATGGTGGAAAGTCTTTCCCGACTTACCGGCTTCATCTCATTCCATATTAGGCCAATATCAGCAATTCACTATCCTCCGATCAGGTGATCCGAACCACGACGCACCTTGATGCCCGCCTCTGTGAACATTCTAAATATGATACTCAGGAATGGGATGGTAGTGCTCAAACACGTAGCCCGATCCCTCATCTATTCTATAATGACCTTTGAGAAGCTAATTGGGTATCTGGACATGATACAAGCCATCAATGCTACTCTATCTGTGTTGAGGGTGTTATCATTTACTGTCGTAGCAAACCGGTGGCGCACTAACGTCTAGCAAGCTTTTGTTATGACGTTCAGAGAGTTATTTATGACCTGTTTGCTGCTAGTGACCCATTATGCCTCTTTTTTTCCCTTAGAAATCACTCCAAACAACCATTGAATATGCCTCCGCCTCTCATCAAAACCCAGCTGCTTGATCTATTTCAAGGCCTCCACCCAATATTCATATTCTTGTGTAGCATGCGGTGGTATGAATTGGGGCCCATATAATACCTAAGCAACAGTGCGCTTGGATATATAAATCTCTCGGTCTCTAACCATGACACTCTCCAGCTTGGGCTAATCTTTCAACTTTTTCTCCTCTTTTGCTTTCTGCTCCATGGTTGCCAAATAATTGGCATAGAACTCCCAAATGATTTCTAAAGTGTATCGGTCTAGGGCTCTAGCCATCCACAGAAATCCATATTTGAAAAATATCCTTTTCGTCTACTCCACCTCATTCAATGAATTGGTGAGGATCCACGGCTCTTCCTGAATGCTCTGTAAAGGTTTGTTCTTGGCAGTGAGAGCAATGCCCTGTTCATATATTTCCTGGTTCCTGGTATTCTCAACTGAATGGTGCGGTTCTCCCTAGGTGGAGTCTGCTCCTGCTCAGCATTGGGTGCCTCCTCCTCTGATCTGGACTCACTGCTTGCATCTCCAGATTTGGCCTCCTCGGACCCCTCTTCTTCATTAGAGCCGCTTCCAGACTCTTAGGCTCTTTCCTCCGCTCCCTTCTCAAACTGGTGAGCACTAGAAGATGTGGCAGTGGCTGCCACAACCTTGTCTTTAGCTTTCTCCCTAGGGGTTCGGGTCTCGTTAGTATCAGATGTATCAACCCGGTATACCTCTAATGAACCACTAAGGGAGTTTCCTGCTTGTTCGAATTCGGAGGTCTCATCAAGAAATCTCCTCCGAGCAATTACCTTGGATGCATTTTGTCTCTGCGTCATTGTTCCTATGGAAAAAGAGGTTTAGAATTCAAAATCTAAGAAAAAGAAAGCAAGAAAAGTCATTTGTAATTTATCATGGGTCTACAGTACGGGTCATACCTTGGAGGTACACTTCGTACTGAGACTCGTACTATCTCAAGTCAATGCTACACCTCTGAAGTATGAATCGTACCATGAAGGTACGGTCTGTACCATGATTCATATGTGGATTCCCCTTAAAAACTAATGTTCTATTTTTCTCCACGACCCATGGTACGACCCGTAAGTTGATTCCACGAGTTGTAGGAAGGATCGTACTATCACTTGTGGACTTGACCCTTTTAAGATTCTTGATATGATTTATAGGCACGACTTGTATAAGTATACCACAAGCCACACTAGTATTTGTACCTCGTGATTATTACACATTTGGCTTGGGATAGTCCCGACGACCCATCCTACGAGACGTAGTATGAAACCACGAGTCGTAGGAAGGCCTGTGAAGCCTGTCTCTGCTGTATTTTTGATTTAGTTTGTAGGAGATTTTAATTTAGTGCTGGGTACTCATTATTCCCCAAGTCCAGGCATGCATTTATCATATTTTACAGTTACCCATTGCTCCCCTTTTTAATCACAACTCATAACTCAAGTTTAATAGTTCTTTGAACGATTTTTACCAGTTAAATCCCTTACCCAATCACACACAACTTTTTCACATCCCTGGTCATTGTCCTTTATTTTTAAACATTGAGAAAGCTCTCAGGGATTAAGATGGTTTGCATCAAGCACAACAGGTCATAATTATCGAATTCAAAGAGTACACTTACTTGAATGCTTCTTACATTGATTGACAATCAGAAACTAGGGTTGGAAGTTGGGATTCTCGGTGTAATATGAGGAATAACTTGCTCAATCAATCTTTGATTTTGAGTTAAAGGTGTGAGGTAGTCGTGAATTCGATTTTGAGTGTATGGGAGGAGGGTACCGTGTGTTTGGTATTTAAATAGGTTGTAGGGCAGATTTGAAAAATCTAGGCCGAGTATGATTCGTACCACGAGTCGTAGGAAGGCCCTATGACTCGTCCCTTGGACTCGTAACAGAGAGGTTGAGAAACTTACCTATAGACCTACGAGCACATCTCACGACTCGTACTATAGGGGTATGATTCGTACTACGACTTATAGGTCTTTACTACGACCTAGTGATTACTATGACCTATACAATGAATTTATGAGTCTAGGACCAACCATACCTGAACTTATGCTTTGAAATGCCTCTCTGCCTCTCACCATGGCTCGTATTATAGCCCATACAATCCTCTTACAAGTCGTACTAAGGCCCGTAGCACCTTCCTATTCAGCAATTCTTCTGCCACCTGTTTTTGTTTCTCCAGCACACTAAACACACATAGGTCAACTAATTTGGGTTGCCTCCCAAGAAGCGCTTGATTTAACTTCGCAACACAACGCAGGTGGTTCGGTTACTCAGAATTCACCAAACCACCACTTGGGTTGCTTCACAAGAAGTGCCTAATTTAACATCACGGTATGATGCAAGTATCTTGACTACTCAGACTTCGTCAAGGTACTCGGATTCATCCTCTATTATTGAGACAACTTTGTAATCCTTCAATTGCTTCATTGATCGGTAGATAGTGAAGGTGACCTCTTCTTTATTGAGTCTAAGCTTCAACTTTCTAGCCTCTGCATCTACTAAGGCTCTCCTAGTGGCAAGGAATGGTCGCCCAAAAATGATGGGGACCTCAAAATCAACCTCGCAATTAAGGATCAGGAAGTCCACTAGGAATATGAATCAATCAACTTTAACATGCATACGAACAGGATCCCCACAAGCTTCTTCAAAGTTCGATCGGCCATTAGCAGCCGCATAGTAGTCGGTGTGGGGGCTCCAAAGCCTAGCAGCTTAATCAAAGCTAATGGAATCATATTGATGCTTTCTCCCGAATCGCAAAGTGCTATTGCAAACTCAAAATCGCCGATTGTACATGGAATGGTGAAGGCACCTGGATCTTCCTTCTTCTAGGCAAGGACCCTTGAGGCTATATCACTATAATGATGCACATTATCCGCAGGCTCATAGCCCACTGACCTTTTCTTCGTGACAAGGTCATTCATAAACTTTGCATATCCCAGCATCTATTCCAATTCCTCAGCCAATGGCATGTTAACAGATAACTGTTTGAGCATTGACAGGAATTTCTGAACCTTACCATTCTCTGCCTTCGTCTTCATTCTTTGAGGGAATGCTGGCGGTGGTCATGGAATAGCCTTGTAAATTTGTGTAGCTCCTTGCTCTGCGCCTTGTTCTACTTCAAGCCCCTTTCAATGTCCAGGTCATCCTCATCGAAGAATTGAGGGGCATATCTTTGACCTCTGTTGCCTCTTAATTGGCGACCAGTGTTGACAACCTCATTTCGAGCATCCTCCGTATCTTTAAATGCGGCTTGCCGAGCTAAATCAGCTTGCCAATCTTCTTCAGCAATTCGAGCATCTCTCTACTCTTGGTTCTCCATTCTTGGCAGTGTTCTTTGGAGTTCAACATTGATGTGCCATGAATTTACAGCACTAGAGTGCTTAAAACTCTGGGAATGTACATGAATTTAGGTACGTTTATGTAGATATGACGCGTTTTGGTAGTTTCGCAGGTAAAATAAGCCGTGGGAGTCAAAACTGAGAAAAAGGATAGAACAAAGAAAAAAGTGCCTCAGACGAGCTGAACTACAGACCGTTGGTCCCTACTACTGGCCATCCTAGTCAGTCGTTACATGCAATTCAGAGAAGTTGTTAAACAGAGTGCCAAGAAAAATTTTAAACCCATGGATCGTATGAGCTTACAACGGACCGTCCTGATTGGCCGTGGGTTGAAACAGAGAGAATGTCAAAATGATGTTTCATGTGACGGTTTGTTCCTATGGATCATGTGAACTTACAACGGACTATCCTGTCCGATCATGGAAAGAATAAGAGAAGAATGACTAGGAGAAGGCAGCATCCAACTGATAGACAGGACCTGTTGCACCTTCTAAGGATAGGTCGTTCTGAGCACCCATACCTCTAGGATCAGAAACCATGTAATGAAGGCCAGGAAACAATGGACCAGACCAACGACTCGTAGGATCTCACAATGAGCTGTTGTTTGAGGTCAGATATTGAAAGAAGACAAGTCTGAAGGAAGCAACGAATGGAACAACGGACACTCTATGTTGGTTATGAGAATCTCCATTGTTTCTCATGTTTTATGATGTTCATGTTCAGAACTTATGATATCATACTTTATAGTGTATTTTGACCCATTGACTNCGAATGGAACAACGGACACTCTAACTGCCCATTGATGCTAAAAACGGACTGTGGTACCTGCCGACACCATAATCCTAGTTGATTTAGGAAAGGATTTGTTTTATGTCTATAAATATTTTGTTTAGGTTTATTTTATAGTTTATGCAATTTTACGACTTAGATCGTTATTTTTGGGTGTTGTTGATTATCATCAAGGTTTAAGAAACAAGGTTTATAATTTTTTTCTTGATTTGGAGGATTAAAACAACATTGCAGTATTGTTCTTCGATTTTTGTTGATTTATTCAATATGTGTGGTTTCTTCTACAAATCATTGTAAGTTGCAATATGATTTATTCTCTACTTTATAATTGTGATTCGTCAAGCATGGGTGGCTAAACCCATAACTAAGGTTGTGAAAACCATGATGAATTAACAAACATAGGTAAAAATACTTAGTGAATCTTGAACAGGGTTTATGCATGTATTGTTTTTCCCTTCATTTTAATTTTTTCATTAACGGTTAAAAACGTTAGAATTTGCCTTCTTCTTACTCATCTGATAAAGGGAGTAGTAAATGGGAAAAGGATTAACAACGGAGATTTGAGGCTATCAACCGTCATCTAATAGCTTGACCTTGTCCAGGAATAACTAATCCGATATTAAGGGTAAGGGTTAATTAAGTATACACCCGCACACGGATCAAGTTGCGTGGTGATAGTCATCTAGATTGGGGACCAACAATTTAGGTGATGTTAACTTTCCGATATTGCATGCTAAGCACTGGAATACATCACTAGTATAAAACGCCTTGTGGTTATGAAGTCATGGGGGATAAAATCCTAGCCAAGTTACTTATTGAATATAATTGAATTTAATCAAGGATCAACTCATCGTTCTCTGATGCTTTTAATTATTTTGTGTTTCAAATCGTCCCGCCTAGGAACTAAGTAAGAAAATAGTATTAGCTAAATTCATTAACTAAAGTTCTCGTCATATTCCTTGTGAGATTCGACCCCAACCCTGGTTAGATTCTATATTTGACATCGACCGCTTTATATCTCATTACGAGGTGTAATTTGGGTGACACCAAATTTTGGAGCCATTGGCCGGGAATATGGATTAGGCTGTTGTGAATTGTGTTTGCTTTACTATTGTTCCTTAATTCCTTTTTTAGTTTTTGTCTTTGTTGTTTATTGTTCTTAACAGGTCTCAGGTTAGTGCATGCCCAGCACTAGGAGCCAAGGAAAATCTCTGGTTCCAATTGATCACGAACTTGAAAAAACACTGCGGAATCTAAGGAAACTGGCCAACGTACATGGGAAAGAGACAGTGGAAGAAGTAACAGCAAGAATATTGGCTGAGGAAAAATCTCGAGTAAGAGATAGAGAGGCAGTGAGGCTCGCTAAAGAGCAACGCCGAGCTGCCGAAGCTGAGCAACCTTGAAGGAATAAAGGTCCAAACTAGTAGAGGCACTGGTACTTTGAAGATGATGCTGATGCTGATATTGATGAGGCCGTTGCCACTGGAGGTATTGTCCCTCCCCCTTTGCCTGTTGGGGAAAATTTTGATGTTACCAGCGCAATGATCCAACTCCTCAACATGAAAGGGATATTTGCGGGTCATGTGACTTATGATGCACATACTCACTTGAAAAAATTCGTGGGTATCTATAAAACATACAAACAACCGGGAGTGAGTCAGGATACAATCAGGCTGAGGTTATTTCCCTTTTCACTAGGGAGTGAGGCAACATTGTGGTTGGCTGAATTGACAAATGATTCTATCACTACTTGGGGGGAGCTTAAAGGATCCTTTCTTGAAAGATTCTTCCCACTTTCCAAAGCATTGCAGTGAAAGATGAAATCTACAACTTTAGGAAGTTAAATTCTGAAGCACTTCATGAGACGTGGCTACCGTTCAACAAGAAGCTAAAAAAGGTGCCCAACTACCGAATCCCAAATGATACTTTCTTGGAGATATGTTATAGGTCTCAGAATGCTAACACCAAGGCAGTGGCTGATACTGTCTCGAGCAGAACATTCATGAGCCATACCTATGCTGAAGCTGCTAAGGACCTTGACAGGATAACCAAAACCAACCACGCATGGCACACAAAAAAACTGGAAGCTCCGGTTGGTACTTATGTGGTAGGTATGTCTGTGGAGCAGAGAAGAAAGGATGAAGAGCTAGACCAGGATATTCTTTAGATTAAAACCACAATGGGGCTGCTTGCGAAGCATTTTATGAGAGTTGGGGCTAAAAAGGTGAATGCACTGGGTTCTCAGGGCAAGGCCCTGAGAAATAATGGAGGCGAACCAGAATCTGAGATGGAAGCAAATTACTTGAATGATAAAGGGGCGAGTTTCTAGACCAACACATAAGGGTATAACTGTAATACCCTGGAAGTGCCTAAGATTAGACCCGGCATTTAAAAATAAAAGTTGGCTGGATCTGGGAAAAATCCCACAGAACGGACGACCTAACGGATCATTGGTCCAACCAACGACCCGTTGGAAGCACCCATGATGAGGATTGACTGGGTGGCAGTGGTTGCCTCGCCCTCGTCGATAATATAACTCCATTTTAGTGGTGGTAGACAAGTTGACAAAGGCCGCTCATTTTCTACCGATCAAAACCACGGATTTGGCGGAGGATTATGCAAAACTATATATCTGGGAGCTAGTTTGATTGCATGGACTTCCCTTATCCATCATTTCAGACAAGGGTACCCAATTTACATCTCAGTTTTGGAGGTTATTTAAAAAGAAAGTTAAGCTCAGCCTAGCATTTCACCTGCAAATGGATGGCCAAGCAGAGTGAAAAATTCAGACTCTCGAAGACATGTTGAGATCATGCGTGATTGACTTCAAAGGTAGTTGGGATAATCATTTTCCTCTTATCGAGTTTGCTTACAATAAAAGCTACCATTCCAGCATTCAAATGGCTCTGTTTGAGGCTATCTATGAGCGTAGATGTAGATCGCTCATTGGTTGGTTCGAAGTTGGTGAAGTAGTGATGATAGGACCAGATTAAGTCCATGAGGCTATGGAGAAGGTTAGCTCATACGGGACAGGTTGAAAACAACTCAAAGTCGCCAAAAGTCCTATGTCGATGTGAGGAGGAGAGAATCAGAGTTCGAGGTGTACTATTGAGTGTTTCTGAAGGTATATCCCATGAATGGTAGTGGTGTGGTTTGGAAAGAAAGGAAAACTGAGCCCTCGTTATGTTGGCCCCTATTGGATTATGAAACGGGTGGGCAATGTGGCCCTCGTTATGTTGGCCCCTTCAGAATTAGCTTTCGTGCATCCTTTTTTCTACGAGGCACTCTTAAAGAAGTGTTTGGGTGATCTAGCCCTAGTTGTTCTGGTGGACAGTATTGGTGTGAAAGACAGCCTTAGTTATGAGGTGGTTTCGGTATAAATACTGGATCGTTAGGTTCGAATGATAAGGAACAAGGATGTAGCTTCAGTTAAAGTGTTATAGAGGAATAAGCATGTTGAGGGAGCTACATGGAAAGTCGAAGGGGATATGATGGCTAGATACCTACATTTATTCTCTATCGGCTTAGTTCTAGCTTGAGGTTTCAGTTTTTTCCCTAAAACTCTAATTAGTTTTATGTTCAGTTCATGTGTCCAAGTTTCTTTTATGTATGTGGAAGTGTATATGAATCATGAATTTAGTTCATCAATGTAGTTTGAATCTTAGATAGTCATTTCATCAGTTTCAGTTTAAATGATCAGTATTTGAGTATAATAATTGCGTTTCTTTGTTTTCTGTATGTTTCCCACATTCAAGGACAAATGTTCTCAAGGGGGAGATATTGTAATACCCCGAAAGTTCCTAAGGTTAGACTCGAGATTTAAAAATGGAAGTTGGATGGATCTGGGAAAAATCCCACAGAATGGACGACCTAACGGATTGTTGGTCCAACCAACGACCCGTTGGAAGCACCCTTGTTGAGGATTGACTGTGTGGCAGTGGAAGTAATGCGTGAAGTAACGACTCGTTGTTTGTTACAACGAGTCGTTGTGTGGAGACGTTGTGTGGAGACGTGGTCTGATTGGTACAGGTCATGAATTGGGAAACAACGGATGACACAATGGATCGTCGCTTGAAGGAACGACTCATCCTGTCGAGTCATGGGAAGTGAACCCGAAAGTGTGAGGTGGGACAGTGGATCGAACAGCTCGATACCACAAGTCGTGGTATCATGTAACGATTAGTCAGACCATCTCTGGGTTCACCCAGTGCAAAAATTTCAGGGATTTTTTTAAGGGCATTTTCATCATTTCAAATTCCTAGGGTCCTAAACTACGTCGTTTAAGGACCCAAATTCAGTGTTTATTGAGGGTAATACCTATCCTAGTCTTATTCATACCCATGCATGCAAGGTTAGGGAATTAAGGAGGTGATCAAGCTTGTTCTTCAAGGTTTTCTTCAATTTTCCATTGGGCTTTCAAGGAGTGATAAGATTTTATTTTCCCCAGGTATGTAGGGTTATGAGTGGGTGAATTCTTCCACACCCATGCCCAATCTCTTTCAAATCATGAAATTTCCTATGTAAATTCTATGGGGTTTTTACCCAATGCATGAAATTTTGATTTCTCTACATGTGCTGATCTAATTGAGTTACTATTATTGAATTATGAATTATGGTCATGTTTTATGTTTTTTTTCATTAAAAATCATGTTGCAAGTTTTTAAACTTAAAATTCCCATTTATGAAAAGTTCATAAAAGTCAATGTTTATGATGAATGTTCATGTATGATGAATTATTAATGATGAAAAGCATGTTTTCAAGTTACTTATGTTTATAATCATGTTCTCAAATGAATTGAGTATTTTCAAGCATGTTAAAGTATTGGAAAATGCCCACATGTTCAAGAATGATGTACGATTTATGATATGGATCTCATGATTTATCGATTTATGATGTTTGACGACTAAAGGTCCCTTGATTCTTGGCTAATCATGTATTTTAATGGGGGGATCAATAATGATGATGTTTAGTTGGCCATGAATCTCAATAAATGATGTTATTGATTTACATACGAGCCTAATGTGCATGTTTTTGGGAGTAGTGTCTAACACCGAGTAGCCCGACATTCAAAGGACTACGTTGGTGTCTCATAACTATGTGCCACTGTAGGTTTATATTGATATATTACAATGTTAATGATCCCCTCTTTCGTGATATCACATAATGCACATCCCTCGCTTGGCAAGCCAGGGGCGACTCTGCCCACTTGAGTGAGATAGTTGGGGCATCATATATGACTCTACCATGATGTTGTCAGTTATGATGAGTCCTCCCAATGTTTCGCATGTTTTATGCATTATTATGTTTATGTTATGTGGCTCAAGTGATGATTTAATAAAGTTTCTTTTATGACTATGATAATGAATGAATTACAAACGATTTGAAAATCTTGAGCCTTATGTTATGTTATGATATTTATGTTACGAGCCTGTTGTCCCACTCTTATGATCATTTATGTGCTTTTATGTATTTTTAAGTGTCCGTTTTACTTACCTTGCATACTCGGTACATTCCACGTACTTACCGCACAATCTATGCTGTATTGTTTTATGATACATGCTCCGGTCTTCAGTTCCAGCACTGTTAGTAGTCCATCTCGGAATTTAGCATCCAGCTTTTGGTGAATCCTCATTCTCCGAGGACCATATATTTCAGATATTGATGTTTGTTCTAGTTTTCAGATTTTGTCGGGTTAGTTAGGGATGTTGTCCCATCAATCCATCAGATATGTTAGAGGCTTTCAGACTATGTGTAGAATTCAGCGGTTATGTATGTAGTATGTTTTTTTACCATGTAATGCTATTATTATGATTCCTCCATGTTGTTATGTTAAGTATTATTCTTTATTGATATTGAGTTAAATGAATTTTCATGCCATGGGTCAACTTGGAGTCTCTCGGGGCTCCTAGTCCCGTGTTACGATCTGGGTCTACGTTCGGGTCGTTAAAAACTTGGTATCAGAGTCATAGGTTTGAGGTGTCCTAGGGTGTCTAAAATCTGCGTTAAGTAGAGTCTTTTTCATGGGTGTGAAGCGCGCCACACTTATGAAGAAGAGGCTACGAGATGTTTAGGAAATGTTCCCTTCTTTCATGATCTATGTCTTGCAATGAAAAGTCTCACTATCCTTCTAACTCGTGCTATTCGCGATTGCAGAATCATGGCTCCTCAAAGAGTAAATGGTAGAAGGAATGGAAATGGAGAAGGCCATGAGGAAGGAAACGAAAATGGGCACCAGCAGGCCCCACCCATTCAGGAGTACAAGGCATCGAAGTTGGTTGCCCATGTTGAGTTTCGGGCAGCTATTCAGATTTTCGCACAGGCCTTGACCACTCAGGTCAATCAGTAGGAAGTTGCACATGTTCCGCAAAATGGCAATGCAGCGGCAGCTCGAGTTAGGGATTTCTTGAGAATGAACCCGCCAAAGTTCCTCGGGTCAAAAGCATACGAGGACTTGCATGAGTTCATTGATGAGATTGTGAAGATAACCCAGGTCATGGGGATGAATGGGGTTGAATGTGCAGAGTTGGCCTCGTATCAGTTGAAAGGGGTCGCACATATCTGGTTTCGTCAATGGAGAGATAGTAGGGCCGCCGGAGCAGGCCCTGTCACTTGGGAGGAGTTCCATGTGACGTTTCTAGATCCGTTCTTCCCTCGGGAGATAAAAGAGTTGAAGGAAGCCGAGTTTGTGAATCTTAAGAAAGGGAGGATGACGGTACATGAGTATGCTCTCGAGTTCACTCGCTTGTCAAAGTATGCCCCAAAGTTGGTGGTTGATTAGAGGGTGCAGGTGAGCAGGTTTGTTCATGGCATAGCGGGCTATTTGGACAAACATTGTAGGACCGCTATGCTCCACCAGGACATGGATTTCCCTCAGATATTTTTGTATGCCCAACAGATGGAGGAGGCTCAAACGAGGGAGAGAGAGACCAAAAGGGCCCGGACAGATATGCCATGGGTTTACTCATCAGAGATTGGACAGTGGTCACCGGCCTCAGTTTCAGCAGAGGTCACTAGCTCCAGCACCATCATCACTAGCTTTCCATCTAGACCCAAGGGTTATCGGAGGAGTCGGGCTTCAGGATCAAGGGACCATAGGGGCACACAGGCAGAGCACACCTTTCCAGCCTACTGAAAGTGCGACAAAAGTCATGCCGGGGAGTGCTTTCTCGGCTCAGATATTTGTTATGGGTGCATTAGATCTGGCCACATGCACCAAACATGTCCATTTGCTAGACAATATGATGATAGAGGCCATGCACAAACCACCAGGTCAACAGCAGCTCCAACATGTTTAGCTCCACACGGGGCATCTAGTAGTAAGGGTGGCGGACAGCTCAAAAACAGATTCTATGCCCTCGACTCACATCAGGAGGAGGAGATTTAACCAGATATGGTTACTGGTATGTTACTAGTATTTCACCTTGATGCTTATGCTTTGTTAGATCTAGGGGCTACCTTGTCTTTTTTGACACCTTATATTGTTAGTAGCTTTGGAGTCGGTCCCGGAACTCTATCAGAACCATTCTTAATCTCTACTCCCATTGGTTATTTAGTTGTAGTTAGGTGGGTGTATAGAAGATGCTCGATCACTATATTGCATAAAGTCACCTCCGCATACCTTGTAGAGTAAGCAATTACTAATTTTGATATTATTTTCAGCATGGATTGGTTGTATGCGTGTTATGCTTCTATTAATTGTAAAACCCGTGTGGTGGAGTTCTGATTTTCGTGTGAGTTAGTCTTGGAGTGGGAAGGTAGTTCGACGGTGCCTGTAGGTCATTTTATCTCCTACCTTAAGGCTAGAAAGATAGGTCATTTTATATCCTATCTTAAGGTTAGGAATATGATTTCCAAGGGTTGTGTGTAACATCTAGTTAGGGTTAAGGATGTTGAGTCTGCGACCCCGACTATTCGGTCGGTTTCTGTTGTCTATGTGTACCCAGAAGTACTCCCTGATGATTTATCGGGTGTTCCTCCTAAGAGGGAATTTGACTTTGGTATTGACCTTATTCCCGACACGTAGATAATATCTATTCCTCCTTACAGAATGGCTCCAGCCAAGCTAATGGAGTTGAAGGAACATTTGAAGGACCTGTTGGATAAGGGTTTCATCAGACCAAGCTAGTCTCCATGGGGTGCACCAATTCTATTTGTCCAAAAGAAGGATGATTCCCTTCGGATGTGCATTGATTATCGGCAATTAAATAAAGTCACCATCAAGAATAGGTATCCTCTACCTGTGATTGATGATTTATTTGACCAGCTTTGGGGTGCAAAGTGTCACCATCAGATCCGGATACCATCAGCTCAGAGCTTAGGAGAGTGACATCCCGAAGACAACCTTCAGGATGCGGTATAGTCATTATTAGTTTGTACTTCTATAGTTTGGACAATGAATGCTCCTAGGGCTTTTATGGACTTGATTAAATGGATGTTCAAGCCATATCTGGACATGTTCGTGATTGTGTTTATTGATGAAGCCTTGATATACTCTTGGAGCGAGGAGGAGCATGCCACTCCTTTTATGATGGTGCTACAGACTCTCAAGGATCACCAATTATATGCTAAATTCAGCATGTGCGATTTTTGGTTGAACTCAGTTGCATTTTTGGGCCATGGGGTATCACGTGAGGGCGTACAGGTGGACTCGCAGAAAATAGAAGCGGTGAAGAATTGGCCTAGACCGGGGAATCCTTCTGATATCTAGATCTTTCTTGGTTTAGCTGGTTACTATCGGGAGATTTGTTGAAGATTTCTCAGTGATTGCAGCACCTTTGACCAAATTGACCTAGAAGAAGGTGAAATTCCAATGGTCGGAGGCTTGTGAGAAGAGTTTCCAAATGTTGAAGACTCGACTTACCTCAACACCGGTGTTAACTCTACTAGAGGGTACTAATGAGTTCGTGGTGTATTGTGATGCTTCAAGGACTGGACTTCGGTGTGTATTGATGTAGCACGAAAAGGTTATAACATATGCCTATAGATAGTTGAAAGTTCATGAGAAGAATTACCCAACCCATGATCTTATGTTGGCCGCGGTGGTATTTGCCTTGACGATATGGCGACATTATTTGTACAAGGTCCATGTGGATGTGTTCACGGACCTTAAGAGTTTGCAATATGTGTTTACTAATGAATTTTCTCAATCTTCGGCAAAGGAGATGGTTGGAGTTACTCAAGGACTACGATATGAGTGTGCTATACAATATGGGTAAGGCCAATGTAGTAGAAGACGCACTTAGTAGACTCTCTATGGAGAGTGTCTCATGTGGATGAGGGGAAGAAGGAGCTGGCGAAGGATGTGCATCGATTTGCAAGGTTGGAAGTTAGGTTGGTCGACTAAACTGATGGCAGTGTTATTGTTTAGAACGGATCTGAACCATCATTGGTGACTGATGTAAAAGCTAGAAAAGATGAGGACCCGATTTTGTAAAGTTGAAGGAAGCCATTCAAATCAGAAGGTAGAGGTTTTCTCAAAAGGGGGAGATTGTGTGCTTCGATACCAGGGTCACTTATGTGTTCCGGATGTGGATGATTTGAGGAGCCGAATGTTGCACGAGGCTCATAGATCCAGGTATTCTATCCATCCAGGTTCCACTAAGATGTACCATGACTTACAGGAAGTCTATTGGTGGAATGGCATGAAGAAGGACATCGCGGAATTTGTAGCTAAGTGTCCAAACTGCCATCAAGTAAAGGTTGAGCATCAGAGACCAGAAGTTGTGCTTCAGGATATAAGTATTCCTACTTGGAAGTGGGAAGAAATCAATATGGACTTCATCACAGGGTTGCCTCGCACTCGTCGATAATATGACTCCATTTGGGTGGTGGTACAAAGGTTGCCGAAGGCCTCTCATTTTCTACCGGTCAAAAGCACGAATTCAGCGGAGGTTTATGCAAAACTATATATCAAGGAGCTAGTTCGATTTCATGGAGTGCCCTTATCCATCATTTCAGACAGGGGTACCCAATTTACCTATCAGTTTTGGAGGTCATTTAAAAAAGAACTTGGTACATAGGTTAAGCTCAACCCAACATTTCACCCGCAAATGGATGGCCAAGCATAGAAAACAATTCAGACTCTCGAAGACATGTTGAGAGCATGCGTGATTGACTTAAAATGTAGTTGGGATGATCATTTGCCTCTTTTCGAGTTTGCTTACAATAACAACTACCATTCCAGCATTCACATGGCTCCATTTGAGACTCTTTATGGGCGGAGATATAGATTGCCCATTGGTTGGTTCGATGTTAGTGAAGTAGTGATGATAGGACAAGATTCGGTCTATGAGGCTATGGAGAAGGTTCAGCTCATACGGGACAGGTTGAAAACAGATCAAAGTCTCCAAATGTCCTATGCCGATGTGAGGAGGAGAGGATTAGTGTTTTAGGTGGACGATTGGGTGTTTCTGAAGGTATCTCCAATGAAGGGTGTGATGCGGTTTGGAAAGAAAGGATAACTAAGCCCTCGTTATGTTGGCCCCTATTGGATTATGAAACGGGTTGGCAAGGTGGCATATGAATTGGAGTCTCCCTCAGAATTAGCTTTTGTGCGTCCTGTTTTCCACGAGGCGCTCTTAAAGAAGTGTTTGGGTAATCTAGCCCTAGTTGTTCTGGTGGACAGTATTGGTGTGAATGACAGCCTTAGTTATGACGCAGTTCCGATAGAAATACTAGATCGTCAGGTTTGAATGCTAAGGAACAAGGAAGTAGCTTCAGTTAAAGTTTTATAGAGGAATAAGCATGTTGAGGGAGCTACATGGAAAGTCGAAGCGGATATGATGGCTAAATACCCACATTTATTCTCTACCGGCTCAGTTCCAGCTTGAGGTATTAGTTTTTTCCCTAAAACTCTAATTATTTTGATGTTTAGTTCATGTGTCCAAGTTTCTTTTATGTATGTTGATGTGTATATGAATCATGAATTCAGATCCGCTATGTATTTTGAATCGGAGATAGTAATTCCATCAGTTTCTATTTAAATGATTAGTATTTGAGTATAATATTTCATTTCTCTATTTTTTTTATGTTTCCCACATTCGAGGAGATATTGTAATACCCCGAAAGTGCCTAAGATTAGACCTGTGATTTAAAAATGGGAGTTTGCGAGATATAGGAAAAATCCCACAAAACCGACGACCTAACGGATCGTTGGTCCAACCAACGACCAATGAGTGGCAGTGGAAGTAACGAGTGAAGTAATGACTCGTTGTTTGTTACAATGAGTTGTTGTGTGGAGTCGTGGTGTGGAGTCGTGGGAAGGATTGGTACAGGTCATGAAGGGGTAAACAACGAACGACACAACGGATCGTCGCTTGAAGGAACGACTCATCAGGATCGAGTCATGGGAAGTGAACTTGAATGTGTGAGGTGGGGCAGTGGATCTAACGGCTCAATACCACAACTCGAGGTATCATGTAACGACTCATGGGACCGTTTGTGGGTTCACCCAATGTAGAAATTTCAGGGATTTCATTAAGGGAATTTTCATCATTTCAAAGTCCTAAGGTCCTAAACTACGTCATTTAAGGCTCAAAATTCAGTGTTTATTGAGGGTAAAACCTATCCTAGTCTTATTCATACCCATGCATGCAATGTTAGGGAATCAAGGAGGTGATCAAGCTTGTTCTTTAAGGTTTTCTTCAATTTTCCATTGGGATTTGAAGGAGTGGTGAGATTTGATTTTCCCCAGTTATGTAGGGTTATGAGTTGGTGAATCCTTTCATACCCATGCCTAATCTCATTCATATCATGAAATTTCCTATCCAAATTCTATGGGGTTTTACCCAATGCATGAAATTTTGATTTCTCTATAGGTGCTTGATCTAATTGAGTTACTATTAATGAATTATGAATTATGGGCAAATTTTATGTTGTTTTTCATTTAAAATCATGTTCAAGTTTTAAAATTAAAAATTCCCATTTATGAAAAGTTCATGAAAGTCAAGATTTATGATGAATGTTCATATATGATGAATTATTAATGAAGAAAAGTATTTTTTCAAGTTACCCATGTTTATAATTATGTTCTAAAATATATTGAGTATTTTCAAGCATGTTAAAATATTGGACGATGCCCACATGTTAAAGAATGATTTACAATTTATGATATGGATCACATGATTTATCGATTTATGATGTTGGCCGACTAAAGGGCCCTTAATTCTTGGCTAATCATGTATTTTAATTGGGGATCAATGATGATAATGTTTAGTTGGCCATGAATCTCAGTGAATGATATTATTGATTTACATATGAGCCTAATGTGCATGTTTTTAGGAGTAGTGTCTAGCACCGAGCTGCCCGACATTCAAAGGACAATGCCAGTGTCTCATAACTACGTGCAACCGTAGGCTTATATTGATACATTAAAATGTTAATGATCCCCTCTTTCGTGATATCATATAATGCACGTCCATCGCCCAGCAAGCCAGGGTGACTCTGCCCACTTGAGTGAGATAGTTGGGGAGTCATGTACGGCTCTACCATGATGGTGTCGGTTATGAAGTGTCCTCCCATTATTCCTCATGTTTTATGCATTATTATTTTTATGTTATGTGGCTCAAGTGATGATTTAATAAAGTTTCTTTTATGACAATGATAATGAATGAATTACGAACGATTGGAATACCTTGAGCCTTATGTTATTTTATGATATTTATGTTACGAGCATGTTGTCCCACTCCTATGATCATTTATGAGATATTATGTATTTTTAAGTATCCGTTTTACTTACCTTGCATACTCGGTACATTCCATGTACTTACCGCATACTCTATGCTGTATCATTTTATGATACAGGCTCCGATATTCAGATCTAGCACCGTCAGTAGTCCATCTCGGAGTTTAGCATCTAGCTTTTGGTGAATCCTCATTCTCCTAGGACCATATATTTCAGATATTGATGTTTGTTCTAGTTTTCAATTTTTGTCGGGTTAGTTAGGGATGTTGTCCTATCAACCCATCAAATATGTTAGAGGCTTTCAGACTATGTGTAGAATTCAGCGGTTGTGTAAGTAGTACGTTTCTTTTACCATGTTATGCTATGATTATGCTTCCGCCATGTCGTTATGTTAAGTATTCCTATTTATTGATATTGAGCTAGATGAATGTTCATGCCATGGGTAAACTTGGAGTCTCTCGGGAATCCTTGTCCCGTGTTACAATTCGAGTCTATGTTAGGGTTGTGACACTAACCAAGACTCTTGGCGTCAAGGTCAAGGAAACCAAGGTCGGAATTATTACAGAGGTAACAACTACAACCGGGGCTAATATAGGGATAGGAGTAGAGGTAGAGACAATGGAAACTGAAAAAAGCGTGAGGAGTACAAAAATGATAGAAGCGGTCTATATGTTCCTCCAAGGAACTGTGAGCCAGTGTCTAGTGGTTCAAGGGTGGAAGACATGTTGTCTAAGGTACTCAAGCAGATGGAGGCGACAGATGGCCATTTTAAGGAACTCCGCGCTAATATCTCTAGTATGAACCAAAAGATGGAATCACATGTCGTTGCCATTAAGCATATTGAGCAGCAACTTGGTCAGATGTCTGTTGCTATTAAGCAGAGGCAAAAGGGCACACTTCCCAGTAATACAGTTTAGAATCTGAAAAATGAAAATCATTGCAAGGCTGTCACTACTAGGAGTGGGAAGGCCGATTGTGATTGATGAGATAGCTAAGCCTGTGGTGATTGATTATGATAAGGTGGCGGACTCCGAGGAGCTGATTTTGGTTGATGATTTCGTGGATATGACATCTCCTATTAACGTAGAGGCTCATGGGTATGGCAAGGGGAAAGAGAAGGAGGCACCTCAAAAGATCACGGCTATTCTTAGACCTCCTCCCCCTTTCCCAAAGAGGCTGAAGAAGAACTTCGAAGATGGGAAGTATCACAAATTTATTCGATGCTGAAATAAATATATGTGAACATCCCATTAGACGAGGCACTTGAGCAGATGTCCGGCTATGCTAAATTCATGAAGGACCTCATCACCAGAAAGAGGAGTGTGAGCTTTGAACCTATAGATAAGTTGCACCACTGTAGTGCAATAGCATCTCAGTCTCTTTTGCAGAAAAAGGAAGACCCTGGAGCTTTCACTATACCGTGCATTATTGGAGCCTTTAACTTTTCTAAGGCGCTATGTGATCTGGGTGCTCGTATAAACTTGATGTCGTTAGTAGTGTTCAGAAAGTTGGGCTTGGGAGCCCCCAAACTGACTATAATCTGGCTATTTATGGCAGATCGCATGGTGAAAAATCCACTAGGGATTCTATATGATGTGCTAGTGAAGGTAGAGTCCTTTACATTTCCGTCCGACTTTGTTATTTTGGAATGTGAGGTTGATTTCGAGGTCCCCACTATATTGGAGCGACCATTCCTTTCCATACGATGTGCTCTTGTAGACATGGAGACCGGACAACTGAAATTGTGGTTGAACAATGAAGAGGTAACATTTATTGTGTACTGGTCTGTGAAGTGGCCGAATGACACGTGGGTGGTCTCAGTGATCAATGTTGTGGAAGCTAGGCTTCCAATTATGCCTATTGATGAGTAAGTGACTATGGAGGATTTAGTAGCAGTTTTGATGAATGTTGATGCTGAGGAGATCTATGAGGGTGATGAGATTGTTAATGCACTTGTTGGTATTGGGTCATACACTTATGCTCCGAAGAAGATTGATCTTAATCTAAAGAAATGTGTAACTCTACCGGCCAAGCCATCTATTGAGGAGCCTCTAGTATTAGAGCTCAAAGCACTCCCATATCACTTATGGTATGTATTTCTGGGTACCGTAAATACTTAACCAGTCATAGTTGCAGCTAACTTGGAGGAATGGCAAGTGGAGGCTTTGGTCTCCATTTTGAAGAGGTATAAAAAGGCCATTGGGTGGACCATTGCAGATTTATTAGGATCCCATTTGGTGTTTGCACACATAAGATCCAACTTAAGCCAGATTGTATTCTGTGTATTGAGCATCAGCGTAGGTTGAATACGCCTATGCAAGAGGTGGTCAAGAAGGAAATCATCCAGTGGTTGGATGCATGTGTGGTTTACTCTATTGCTGACAGCAAATGGGTGAGCCCAGTTCAGTGTGTGCCAAAGATCGGAGGAATAACGGTGGTCCCAAATGCTAACAATAAGCTCATTCCACTAAGACCAGTCACAAATTGGAGAGTATGCATGGACAATATGAAGTTAAACCATAGGACTCGAAAAGATCACTTTCTTATGCCATTCATGGATCAGATGCTAGACCGAGTTGCCGGACGAGGATGGTACTATTTTCTTGATGGTTATTCAGGGTAAATTCAAATCTCTATAGCCCCAGAAGTCCAAGAGAAAACCACTTTCACCTTTCCCTATGGTACATTTTCTTTTAAGAGGATGCCGTTCGGGTTATATAATGCGCCCGCCACTTTTTAGCACTGCATGATGTCCATATTTTCTGATATGGTGGAGGATTCCATTGAAGACTTTATGGATGATTTTCGATAGTAGGTGATTCATTTGATTATTGTTTGGCTTATTTGAGCATGGTGTTGCAGCAATGCGAAGAGACCAACCTAATGCTTAATTTGGAAAAATGCCATTTCATGGTCAAAGAAGGTATAGTGCTCGGCCACAAAATTTCTGATAAGGGCATTGAGGTGGACAGAGCAAACATCGATGTAACTGCTACTGTACCAACTGCAATTTCTATAAAAGGTGTTCGATGTTTTTTGTGTCATGAAGGATTTTATAGGAGGTTCATCAAGGGTTTCTCAAAGATTGCACATCCCTTGTGTAAGTTACTTGATAAAGAGGTGAAGTTTATGTTTTATGATGAATTTTTGAAGGCTTTTGAATGCCTAAAGGAGAAATTGACCACTTCCCTGATCATAGTGGCACCTGATTAGTCCTTACTATTTGAGATTATGTGGGACGCTATAGGTGTGGCC